>MU676236.1:170562-188520 GCA_026770625.1 Nicotiana glauca
AAAAAAATTTAAAATATATTTTTCAGTTTTTAATTTTATTATTTATCGATTTAAAGGCTATAAATTTTACAAGTTCCAAAATTATGAGTTCGGAGGTTTATGTGTTTGGAAGTTTACGGGTTTAGAAATTATAAAATTTAGGGGTTCAAAAATACGCGATTTTTGCATTAAAAAGTAAAGCATCACATTAGAGTTCCTTTAGATTGTGTCAATTTTTAGAGACTTCGGGTGGGGGAGGGTGAGGGGGAAGGTGGGAGGGGGAGGGGTGAGGAGAGTTGCATAAAAAATATTTTCTACTCTCTAACAAAACAATAGAAAATATTTTCCATTTACCAAGCAAATAAGAGAAAATAAGTGATAAAATCACTCATTTTCCATGAAAACATTTTCTAGGAAAACATTTTCTATGGAAACATTTTCCTTCATACCAAACACACCCAAAAGGTTATATAATCAATATATAATCCCCGAGGACATTAATATTGCCTAAAGTGGCAAGGCTATTACAAACAAAAGTAGGAAGATACTTAATACTTTCACTGATTCCTTGCTTGTTCCTGTTTAATTCAAGATCAACAAAAGGGGAGGACGAGCAAGGTAAAAGCATTTACCTGGGATGAAGTGTTTAACAGCTTCCTTTGCTAGGAGGTAGGGGTGTTCAAAACCGATCCGAAATACCGAAAATCGATCCGAAATCGAAGCTTAATGGCTTATTGGTATCGGCTTAACGGTTTAACGGCCGGGTAACGGATTAATTTTTTTTTATTAACGGCTTATCGATTTGGGGGCGGATTAATCAATTTTCTTAACGGCTAATCCGTTAACCCGTTAAGAAATATATATATATATATATATTCTTATGTGTGTGTGTGGGATTAGATCAATTGAGATCAAAACAACAAATTTTTGTCATCTGTACCACAATATGGCACAAAGAAATGCGGAAGTATTAAAATTCATTTGACAGTCGATGTACAAATATCCTACATAATGCTCATGTAAGAAGGAAATTATTACATGTACAACCAACTCATCAACTAAACTGCTCCTGTAAGACATGCTTTTACAATGGCCGTATCTATCTGGATGTACGAAGGAACATCATACACACCAACAAAATTTATCTTGACTGCAATTTCATATAATGGTGCACCGTGGGCCGGGCCCAGCCTGGGACAGCGGTCTAAACGGGCCTGGTGGGCCAGTCCCAAATGGTGCAGAAGGCCCGTAGCGGGCCGGTTCAATTGGAGAAGCCCACGAGCCCGGGACCGCTAAATCGGGGACCGGCAGGCGGGCCTGGGCCGGTTCAACCGGGCCCAACAGGCTCCAACGGCTATTTTTAAAAAAAAAATTAAAAAAAAGACCAATGGTCAGATTTTTAAAATCTAGCCGTTCGCCTTCAAAATTTATCCGTTGGCCACTTTAAAAAATAGCCATTTGGCCCCTCAAACTTTATTTTAACCCCAAACTTTAATTACACTTTTTACCAATTCTCAACTATGAATACCCCCTCCTTCTTTCATTTTTACTCACTAATTCATCAATCTCTCTCAATCTATATCTAAGTTCTCTTCTATAATTGCTTATTTTATTATTGCAATTTCGTGAAAAATTGTGAAGTTGGTGAATTGAAGTATTCAAGTCTTCAACGATTTTCAATTTTCAAGAAGTTGTTCGGCAATTCGGTAAACTCGTTCCAACTCTTAAGTTTTAAGAATATATTTTTGTGTGTTTTAGTTTGCATAATTATAATTAATATGGCATTTTCTTTGAAAAAAATATTTGGTGGTAAGGGAAAAGCTAAAATTGGTGAAAGTAGTCGCCAACCTACTACCCTTCCCCCGGCTCCCCGACTCAGACCTGTTACCCGTCCTACTGCTCCTATTATTCTTGATAGTATTAACCCTTGTTTTTAATTTTTCGATAGTGAATTTTGCCATAATATTGCACCATGTCAACAATTAAATGAAGAAATTATGAATGCTCTTTATCCTAATGAAACTATCTTAGAAAATGATGAGGAAAATGAGGATGTAGATGAAACCCAGGATTTAGATGATACACCTACTAGTCTTGTTAATAATCCAACTGATGTCCCGCCCGACCCACCTCTAGAAACTCCTACTTTTAATAGACGACCTTCTAAACGCCTAGAAACATCAATAGTTTGGAATTTTTTTACTCAAGTAAGAGAACAAAATGAGGCTAAGTTTAAAACTTGTGGGAAATTACAGGCGCATAAATATACTGGAGACTGTAGCGGTACAGGTAGTTTGGCTAGGCACATACAAACACACCCTAGAGATAAAGTTAAATACTTGCAAATGAAAGCGCAGCAAGAAGGGACAAGTGTAGATACTGCGGTTAACCGTAGTACAAGTTCAAATCAAGTTCAACCAGGAATTAACACTGTGACCGGTGGTATTTTATATTACGATCCTAATAAAGATCGTGAAGAATTAGCAAAGATGGTTACCGTTATGTGCTTACCCTATACATTTCCTTCTAACCCTAATTTTGTGCATTATACTAGAAAAGTTTTTAATCCTACTTATAAAGGTTGGCCTCGCGCAACAGTTAAGAGCGATATCTATAATTATAAATATGAATATGAACAATATTTGCGGTATTTATTTACTCATATAACTAATCGGATTTCTATTACTACTGATATTGGTAGAAGTAATAATGACTGTGATTATCTAACTGTTACAAGTCATTGGATAAATGAGAAGTGGATAATGCAAAAACGCATTATTGCTTATAGAATAATTAATTCACGTCACACAAGTAAGTTTATTGCTAACACTATTGCAGATATTTGTAGATATTTTTTCATTAAAGATAAAATAATGACAATTTCTATGGATGATGCTTCTAGTAACACTAGTGCTATAGGCATACTTGCAACAACACTAAGTATGGCTCGGGATATTTTAGCTATTCAAGCTTCAACGGTTGCATCAAAGAGCGCTTTCAGTCAAGCAAGACTTCAAATAGGTGATCATAGAGTGTCTATAAGGGAGAGCTTAAAAAAATCAGTACTATTCAGAGATTGGATCCGCTCGGAAAAAAGAAACTTTGGACTTGCAGAAACACAACCGGAGATAGACGAAGCTTATGAAGAAATGATAGTGGAACTTGCAGAGGATGCTGCTTTGCCCGGAAGTGGTGATGAACAAGCTTCTTTTCCACCACCAACAACGGAACCTCCTTCGAACCTTGAAGGATTTATGAGATTTGTTAGAGATACAATGTAGATTATGGTGTAACTTGTACTTTGGCACATCTTCTTTAGTTTTTTTTCCTTTTAATGGTGGTATTAGTACCTTGTTGTGCTCATTCCATTGGGGGGAAGAAGACTAAGAAAGATATGCCATTTTTGGTAATACAAATTATAAGACATTACCTTGAATATCTCTTTGCAGTATTTTTTTGTCTTTAACTTGCAATTCTTTATATGCTATAATATATATACATAACATACTATATATATACTATATATATATATATATATATACTACAAAATAAGATTTTTCAAAAAGAGGGCCCCATCTCTAATGACCATCAACGGTCATATTGCACAAATAGCCTTTTTTTTTAATTTACAAAACTAACATTCTCTAAAACTATAAATACCCCCTCCCTCTTCTTCATTTCAATACTCAATACTCAATACTCATCTCTCAATCTAAATTTCTCTCAATCTCTCAATCTCTCAATCTCTAATTTTCAAGGCTTCAAGTCTCAATCTCAAATTTCAAGTTAAGTCATGCCTCGTTCGAAAAGAGTGCGCTTATTTGTTTCGCAACACTTTGAAGTGCTTGAAGAAAATGAAGAAGGACAAACATTAAAGTGCAAGAACTGTGAAAGAGTCTTAAATTTTCGTTCAGGGTGTACCACAGGCATTTTAAGGAGGCATATAAAGTATTGTCTTGAGCGTATTTATCCGAAAATTCGCCTTTAAGATTTTTCAATAATTTGTGTTATTTTAAAATTATTAGACGTATTTATGCTTAATGTTTTACTTTGTTATTAATTTATTATGCATGCTAATTTAGTTTTACTATTGTTTTGTTATTTTACTTTTTCTTCAAGCACTTTAATAATTAGGTTTATATATTATATATGCTACATATATTTATATAGCCATGTATAAGAGCAATTTAAAATAGTATATATATATATATGGTTTACAAGAAATTGCCTTAAACAAAATTTTTTTAAAAAAAAATAGCCTGAAAATAAAAAAAGCCCGTTAGGCCCGTATGGGCCCACAAGCCCGACCCATTTAGCCCAGGGCCATGTGGGATTAGGCCTGTCATGGGCTGGTTCTACCCGTTGATCCCACGAAGCCCGGGATCGTGAAGCTCGGGACCGCTAGAGCCCAGGACCGCCAAGCCTAGCCCCGTTTAGCCCGACCCATTTAGCCCATTTAGGCCCGACCCAGAATACACCATTAATTTCATATGATGGACAGTCAACAGTGCACTCAGCTACACCCTGAGCCTTCTAAAATATGGAGGATATCACTACTGTGCTTGCATCAATTCCGAGGGGATATCTCAAGATTCAGTCAATCAGGTGGCAGAAATGGCTCTTCTCCACTTATTAGACACTTGCATTGCATATTTGGGAACGCTACATTACGTTGGGCTTAAGCAAGTAATTTTAGCGTTCACTGTCTTTCCAGCAGACTCCTTCCACCGTACTATTGGTTTTTGTTCAGCTTCCTAAACTTTTTCGATGATTCTTAACGGGTTAACGGATTAATTTTAATTTTTGAATTTGTATCCTAGATTGTTAGAAAATAATTAATGAATGCAATATAGGTTGAATTATGCTGATAAACCGCCGGATAAGAGGCAAATCGATACCAACCCGCCCGATATCTTATCGGGTGGCTAGTGGATTAATATATTTAAAAGCCGATAATCGTTAAGCAAAACCGTTAAGATTAAATAACCTCCCAATCTGCCTGATAAGCAGCCCTACTAGGAGGTGCACTACTTAATTTCTTTCTCTGAAGTTATGTTTGAGAGTTGGGAGCTTCAGCTGGTGCATTAGCAACCCGCAGTCAAGAATAGTGTTAGATAAATATTGGTTGTCTTCATATATGAGTTTGATGATTTCCACGGAGTCTGTTTCAATTTCCATCTTGGGGAAATTCAATCTCTTTTGCAAGCTTTAGTCCTTCTTGTAAAGCCATTAATTCAGTTTGCATGGCTGATGCTGTATGGCATGACTTATGAAAACCAAGGATCACGTCTCCATTGCTATTTCTGAATACTCCAACTAGTCCAGCTTCCATAATGGTTTTTGAAAAAGCTCCATCTATGTTTAATTTAACCGTACCAATAAGAGATTTTTCCTACTTGATCTCAATCTTGATGATTTTGAACTTTAAAAGGTTTTTTTCAATAACCTAGTTAAATTCCCAAGCTTGATAAAAAACTTTTGAGGCATCAAGATCAAGGTCTAAGTTGTTGAATTTCTACACGTTTACTCGATAATGCATGTTAAGTTATATATAGTGAAAACACAAGTGAAAAAAGAAGGAAATATTTTGTCAAGGGGGGCGAAGGTAGATCCAATATTCGAAGGTTGCGGGTGCAAACATGTTATGCATACAGTATACATGTCACTAGCCACAAAAATAGATAGAAATAATGGGTCAGGCCGGTTAGTTTTTGGTTAATTCGAATAGGCCTTTCATTCAAAAAGCAAATAAGTTCGATTCTAGTTCAAATTTTAACACTTAATTGAAACACATTCTAAAGTTAAAACACACAAAAAATATAACATTTCGTGAAAGAGCGCCTCCAATAATACAAAAATTTTCTTAAAGAGTAGCTTAACTACTATATACTCTTTGTTTGACTAGATTAATTTACTTGTATTGTTTTTGAATTAATTTTCTATTTTTATTGTTGATAGGAAGGTGTGGAGGTCGAGCATTAGGGTTGCAGGTTAGGAGGTAGTGGAGCTCTTTTCTACTTCATACCAGGTGAGAGGCTAGTCTGATAGGATTGTGTCCTAGACTGCTAGTGGTTATTGTTGTGTCCCACTTTTCTTCCACTTATCATAGTACCAACGCTTACTTATGTGTTACTGTTATTGCTTTTCATCTATTTTTTGGTACTTATGATGTTGTTAGTATTTATATGGTTTATGTTGATGGTATTGATATATTATTTTTTTGTCTCCTTGAGCTGATGGTTTATCAAAAACAGTTAATCTATCCTCTTGGGGTAGGGGTAAGGTCTGTGTACACTCCCAGACTTCACTTGTGAGATTTTAATGGTTTATTATTGTTGGTGTTGTAATTGTTGAGCTATATGACAATTATTTTCAAAGAAAAACCTTCAACAATCAACCTATGATATTCGACTCAAAATGACTATCAATCAAGCCATTTAATTTTTTTCAATATATAAATTAATATCGTTTCTGTGACGACCTGACCCGTCGTCTCATGAATTGCCACTCCGTTTTCTCTATTTTCAGCTTCTTTATGCTTCATTATCCTTATCTTGTGTAATAGAGTTGATTTGGAGTGATTTTGATAAGAAATGAGACACTTAGTCTCTTTTAAGAAGGCTTAGTTTGAAAAAGTCAACCAGATATTGACTTATGAGTTAGAAGGATCGGATGTGATTTCTGGTAATTCGGTTAGTTTCAGGAAGTGATTTTTGACTTAGGAGTGTGATCGGAAGTGATTTTGGAGGTCCGGTGTAGAATTAGGCTTGAATTGCCGAAGTTAGTATTTTGACGATTTTTGGTTGATAGGTGAGATTTTCATCCGAGAGTCGGAATGGAATTCTGAGAGTTGTTGTAGCTTTGTTAGGTGATTTGGGATGTGTGCGCAAAATTTTAGGTCATTCGGACGTGGTTTGGTTGGGTTTTTTTATCGAATTTGTGTTTTAGAAGTTTTAAAAGAACTTATGCTTGAATTCGATGATTTTGGCGTTAGTTGAGGCATTTTGATTATTAGAACAAGTTTGGATGATGTTTTAAGATATGTTAGTGCTTTTGGTTGAGGTCCCGGGGGACCTCGGGGTGATTTCGGATGGCTAAGGGGAACTTTTGAAGTTGGAAAAGTTCATAATAGACGAAAGTTGTAAATGAGTGCGCACAAAACCTCATTTTAAACGATCATATCTCCAGTTATATAAGGATTTGGTGATTAACAACCTATCAAGTTAAAGACCTTTGAGTCTAGTTTCCAACGCAACAAACCGTTCGCCATTTTGAGGTGTATAAAGAAAGTTATGACCATATTACTGGGCATGTGTCACTAGCGCGCCCAGGTGCACGATCGTGCTAGTGGAAGCGCATATTGCGAAGTTCCTGCTTTCGTCACACTACTTTAGCGCTACCAGGTGCGCGATCGCGCTAGTGGGAGACTTCTAAATACACCTAAGGACCGAAAATAAGAGAATTTGAGATATTTCTCAAGCTTAGGGCTTCCTCTACACCCCAACTCGACCAAGGCATCCAATTGCACGTGAGTTTTTAAGTGTGTTTTCATGGTGATTTCACTTCTCAATCACTAGTTACAACATGATTTTGACTGTATTTCATAGGATTTTTTCAAAATCTCAAGAACATCCCAAAATTGTCTTTCAAGATTTGTTCTACAAGAGGTAATCCTACACCTTAGACTTACATATATGGAGTTATTATGGAATTATGAGTATGAATCATGTATTACAACTTATGGTATGGTAATTGGAGACCATAAATTCCCAATTTAAATACGTGAATATGGTAGAGATTTAAAGGTGTTTGTTTGATGGAATTTTGTCGGTTTGGGTGCGAATGGTTGATCACACATGTGATGTTAGGAGTATAAATTGTTAAAGAATAATAGTGGGATGAATTTTTGGTTAATGATGATAGTTGGAGGAACCAATACTATAGTTATGACGTGTAAATATCTATGCCTACAAGATGTTTGATATAGGCCTAAATGGCATAAGTTATGGGATTTAATACTAATATTGGCCCTATTAAATATTGTATTTATCACACCTCCTTTTTTACACACCTACCTCGAAGGATAAATGTATAAGTGAGTTTTTCCATTTAAAGTGATATTATTCGAATTGGAATTATTTATTTATTTTTTAGAGTCGCCACTTGGGATAGGATTGATTTTTGGTGTCCCAAGTCACCGATTTAATTTAAATCTCAAATCGAGGAAAATTGTCGACTTCCCAATTGGAGTCTGCGAACCAGAAATTCTATTGACCCGAGGGAAGGTGTTAGGCACCCTTGAATTCCGTGGTTCTAGCACGGTCGCTTAAATTATTATAAATGGATAAAATCTATTTTTTATACATATTCCAACCTATAGTGCAATTTTATAATTATTTGTCGCTTTTAATATTTTTTACGAAAGTGAACGTCGTTTAAAAAATATGTTTTCGGATCACGTCACATGAAATGCACTGGATCCTCGACACATTCTTATTTGACGTTTTTGGATTTGGATTTAGGTAGCATGAAATGCACACCCGTATTTAGGAAAGTAAAATTATTAAAAATGCGCCTAAAGTGACTAACACATTATTATCTTTGCGAGAGACCGTGAAATTCACTAAATGGCCCGCCACAAATCCTAAGTATTTTATATAGACAATTCATGAGGGCCCCGCAATTTTATGGGTTTTGTTCGGCTCATCTCATCTCATTTTTATTAAAGGCCAACCTAAGGCAACTACGATTTTTTATTTATTATTTGTCTCTAAACGCGCTAATTAATTGGCATGTATAAATTCAAGCCTCGAATTCAAGTTCGAATTCAAACAAAAGGGAGGACCCTTTTAATTTGAACCCGCCACTTAATTTGAAACTCAAATTTACATTAGCGAATTAATACCCCATATTCCTAATATAATTTAAAGAATTTTGACTTATAGCAATGTTGGGCCTTGAAACTTTGGCCCAAGCTGGTAAGCTGTCAGCTTGTGAAATCCAAGCAGATACAATGCCCACGTTGGGCCTCTGAAAGGTTGGCCCATGATTTGGCCACAGTTTATGAAAGCGAACAGGAGTGGGCTCATAATGAGCCCCAACGTCAATACCAATCATGCTCAGGATCTGCTAACACATGCGTAATTATGCAAATGAGTTGCTGATTTTGAATGTGATCATAATGCAATAGGTTCACCTATTAAAGTATATCCTTTTAAAATATACTTTTCCTTTAGAAGGTGAAAGTTAATATCGTTTTATCATCTCTTGGACTTCAATTGACAGAAAACTATAACATGAATGCTGAAACTAAGCTAACATAAGACTTGCAACCTAACTATCAACTGGATATGAACATTAAATGCAAAACTGATTTAACAGACAACTCGTTGATTAGGCTTATGGAAAATAACTAAACACAAAATTTATGAGGCCTTAGATTGTCAATTATCCTAAATGAGTAGTATCACCACAAACTAACTAAAGGAATCTATATGGTTCAAATATCATATCAATCAATACAGTCCAAAGTCCATCTAAATTATACAATCTAGGAACCATAGAGATACAAGTCAAAAATGAACTAAATCAATTACAAACAGTCTATTACAGTTGAACAAACACATCTCAGGGGGTGAATGAACATTTTCATTTCATCATTGCATTTCAAATCCACATCAAGCCATGGTTCGAGTATGTACCTGGATTTTGAACAAAGTGAAAAGAAAAATTGGGGTCAGCTATGCAACAACAGTATACAGTAGCAAACAACTCACACAAGGCTAGTTTTTAACCCAAGTCAAGCCAAAACACCCAGGGATAGAAGAATACAGCAAAAAAAATGACACAAAATCCACTGATTTCCACTCGAAGTTAGTTGAAATTGAACCAGGAATACTTAAATTACTTCAATACTTCAATGTTTACCCAAAGATGAAAATTAAGGTCTAGAACTCAAAAATCAGCCTAAAGGGATCAATTGAAACACTGTTTTTGGAGTTGTTTACTATATTTTATTTGTTTTTGGTATTTTCTTTGAAAGGAATGAAGATATACAAAAATTCTAACTATAGAATTTAGGTTTTCGAATCTCTTAGAATTTGAAATTCAAATTTTGGAGATCAGATCTGCAGGGCTAATTTCTATGGGGAAATTAAGAGTTGGAAATGTTTTTTTTTTTTTTTGGAATTTTCAGGGCTCTCCACTTATTAATCAAGGCACTAGGGATGCCTTTTATAGGCAAGAAATGGGGCTGAATGTTCTGGAAGTATTTTCCAATTTTCCCCTTTTTATTTTTCAGAAATTGGTTATTAGACCCTAATCTTATGACTTGCTACCCAAGTTACTACATTAAAAATGCAGAAACTTACACTAAGTCCCCCTTTTAGAAGGCCCTGGGGTGTTCTTTTAGGTATGAAAAACCTAAACTACCCTTGTTTAAGTTCTAAAATTATTGATCCTTAACAAGCTGGGCCATTTTCAATGCCTACGCTACCCTTGAATGTCCCCAAAATTACTAACCCAACCACACCCCTTTACTTTAGTTGAAATCCAACTATAATTGACTAAAGAGTGATTTATTCAGTTATATCCAACTAGATTCAAAACTATGGGACTGAATTACCAAAACTAAATAAAACTAAAAACTCAATCCCAAATCATTCTTTACCAAACCATCAATCCAACAAAATCAAAACATTAAACTAAATTATTAAACACAAATTAATACAGAATCATCTTTATTATTAATCAGGTTAACAACAAAAGACCTTAATAACCAATGAAATTTCAGGAATCAAAACTAAAAATCTAAAAAAAAAAATGCAGGCAGGAATAATATACTCAATCAACAGAGAATAAAATCCTAAAAAAAATGAGGAAAAATTAATTCCAGATTAATTACTGAAAATTAAAATCAAGATGAAATAAACAACACAAATAATACGAGTAAACAGAAAAATAAAGAAGAGATAACAGGAAGTACCTACATCGGCACCAAGGATGGTGAAGAAATACTTGATTTTCAACCGGATTAGACCTTAACCTTGTATTTTCAAGTGAAAACACATGACTAAGGTCTACTACAGTCGAAAACCCTTACCAGCCCGCGAAATATTAAGGCCTGGTCCTTCAAAACAAATTCGAACAGTTGAGAAGGATAGGGTTTGATAGACTTGAAGCGTTCTAGGGATTTTTGAACAAAACCAATGAGAGATATGGAACGAGGAGGTGCAGGAGGTGACATGGTGTGAATTTGGGAGCTATTGGATGGATTAGGGTTTTGGCCGGATTTTAGATTTAAAATTCGAGACAATCGGCAATGAATTGAGGGAAAGGGATTTGAGGGTTGGAAAGAAGAGGAGAAGGAGAGTATGTGGTGAAATTTTGGGGTAATTTGAGGCAAGGCCGGCGGAGGGACGGTGGTCGGCGGCGGTGTTACAGAAGACGGGGAAGGGTACGAGGAGGATGGGATTTGTCTAGGGTTAATGGGGGGGTTTTTTAGGACACTTTTATTAAAAACATTAGCATCAATGTGGGCCATTGGATGAGGGTGATGGACGGTTGAGATCAACTGTAGCCAAAACGACGTCGTTTTGCTGAAGGGGGAACTGGACCAGGTAAGGGTGTGGATTTGGGCTGGTTTTGGTCCGAGTTGGTTGGGTTTCAAGGGTGTTAGGCTGGGATTTTCGTGAAAATGGCCCAAACATGGCCAGCTTTCTCATTTATTCATTTTTTTGTATTTTCTGATTTTATTGTGTAAAATAGAAGACCCAAATTAAATCTAAGATGATACCAATTAACTAATTCCTAATTTAAGAGGAAACTAAATTCAAAAAATATAAAAAATATAAAATTTAAAATTGTAAAAAGCCTTTTTTGTTATTTTTCTCTTATTTTAGTAATATTAATTGACTAAAATATAAAATCGAATTCTAAATACAAGTGTACTATTTTTGTACTTTTTTATGAATTAAAATGCACACAAAAATGCAGACAAGACACAAAATCATGCAATTAATTCCTAAAAATTCAAATAATAAAAGAAAAATTCTAACTCTAAAGAATTTATAGGAGTAAATTAAGCGTGTCAAAAATCACGTGCTCACAGCTACCCCTCTTTGCTCGAAGACACAAAGGGTTTTCGGGCATAGATAAATGAGCACAATGAAGGATTTTTGCCCGCTCGACACTCCATGAGAAGCATTTTGAAAAACCGTCTGACCGAACCCTGCTTCAAAGGTTGCTTACATATCCTTGGCTATAAAGGAATCAAGTCAGTGTAGTTCTGGAAAGTTTGGTAGTTGGGACTACCAGGAGCTGTGACCTCACTGCTGTTGTTGCTGCTACAGCTTGCTGACCTCCTTATTACACCAAAATAAAAATCAAAGCCAAGCTAGCTATGCCTATCAAGTATGAGTTACAAGATTTCTATCTATAATTTTTCTTGAAACTTGATCTTGAGTCTTAGCTGATTTGCTATGGACTTCGATCTGAATCTTGATGCTTGCAAGTTGTAGGTGTTTACTTTTTCATGCAGTGTTAGGTCAAAATAGGATCAGCGGAGCCTGTGACTTCAATCAGGTTTTGATCGATCCGCACCCTTACTTGCTTCACATTTGAGTTCATTTCTTTTGGTTCTTTTCTTGATTCTAAATTGAGACTAATTTCATCGGTCATCTCGCACCATGTATCTTGAGATCGACATGCATAAGATACCAAAACAAACAAACGAACGAAATTTTTCTGCCCCACTTTTCACTAGGAAAATTTCGTGAGTTAGTTGTGATACATAGCTAAGCAATAAAATTAGTATTGTGTAGGGGGATCCTCGATTTTTGGCCGAGATTTGGGAAGAAAAGCTCCTCGATTTTTGGGCAGAGAGATTCTCGATTTTTTGGCCGGGATTTGGAAAGTAAAAGCTCCTCAGTTTTTGGCCGGGAGATCCTCGGTTTTTTGGTCGGGATTTGGAAAGAAAAAGCTCATCGATTTTTTGGCCGGGATTTGGAAAGAAAAAGCTCCTCGGTTTTTTAGCTGGGAGATCATCAGTTTTTGGCCGGGAATTGGAAAGGAAAATCTCCACGGTTTTTTAGCTGGGAGATCCTCAATTTTTTGGCCAGGATTTGGAAAGAAAAAGCTCCTCGGTTTTTTGGCCGGGAGATCCTCGGTTTTTTGGCCGGAATTTGGAAAGAAAAAGCTCCTCAGTTTTTTGGCCGGGAGATCCTCGGTTTTTTGGCCGAGATTTGGAAAGAAAAAGCTCCACGATTTTTGGCCGGGAGATCCTCGGTTTTTTTTGCCGGGATTTGGAAAGAAAAAGCTCCTCGGTTTTTTGGCCAGGAGATCCTCGGTTTTTGGCCGGGATTTGGAAAGAAAAAAAGCTTCTCAATTTTTTGACCGGGATTTGGAAAGAAAAAGCTCCATGGTTTTTTGGCCGGGAGATCCTCGATTTTTTGGCTGGGATTTGGAAAGAAAAAGCTCCTCGGTTTTTTGGCCGGGAGATCCTCGGTTTTTTGGCCGGGATTTGGAAAGAAAAAGCTCCTCGGTTTTTTGGCCAGAATATCCTTGGTTTTTTGGCCGGGATTTGAAAAGAAAAAGCTCCTCGGATTTTTGGCCGGGAGATCCTTGGTTTTTTGGCCGGGATTTGGAAAGAAAAAGCTCCATAGTTTTTTGGCCGAGATTTGGAAAGAAAAAGCTCCTGGGTTTTTTGGCCGGGAGATCCTCGGTTTTTTGGCCGGGTTTTGGAAAGAAAAAGCTCCTCGGCTTTTTGGCCGGGAGATCCTCGATTTTTTGGCCGGGATTTGGAAAGAAAAGGCTCCTATACTACTATGATTTGTTTTTCTTTTGGAATTTTCATTTTTATTTTATTTTATTCTTTTTCCTTCTTTTCTTCTTTTTATATTTTCCTTTTTATTTAGCAAAACGCATGACAGAGCTTTGGGAAACTTCCTTTTTGGTCGCTTTCCTACAGTAAAGCCGTTTCAGTGCTTGCGAATTTCATTTCTTTTTGGGCTGCACCTGCTTCTTGCATGGTTGCTTTGAAGGGAACCTGTTTTCAACAAAGAACAATTTATTAGTTTTGAAACGGTGGTTGGTTTTGTGGCCTTGATCACCCAATTGCTTGATCCCGGCCCTTTTTCCGTTGAGAACTTTGCTGCTTGTTGGCCTTGAGGGTGAATCTCTTTTCAAACTGACCGGGTTCAACTCTCAGGATTTCATTATGACTCGCTCGTGTGGGCTCTGGCCTTTTCACTTTATTCTGCCCTTACCTTTGATTTTCTTTCTTTTCTAATGTCCTTGCTTCGAAAGCATCAACCAACGTGGTCAGTCGGGATTGGCCTGGCGCACTAGCTGAGGCTGGGCATTTTCTCCGGCTTTTGTCAGGCGAAGCCCGATAGAACCGATCCTGCCACCTTTCTTTGTAGTAATTTCGGAATCAGTGTTAAACCGAAAGGGATTCAAGGAAGAAATATACAAAAGGAAAGCGAATGAGTTTAAAGAGAAACGTCCCTTTCGGGGGAAAAGAAGGACTTATCTGGGGTGTGCATACTGGCTTTAAATGAACATGACATGCTTCTTGGACTGGACACCCGACCCACACAAACTTTCTAGCTTCTCGTGAACCCATTGATCTGCATTTCAAAACCAGGGAACCTTGCCAGGACTCTTTTAGTGATGAGATGTCTTCTTTTCGGCCGACAGTGCCCTTTGTGGGTTTTCGCCAATCGACCTATCTCATTTCTCTTCTCACTATCGCCCGATAGTGCTCTTTGCGAGTTTTCACTAAGCGGACTCTCTCATTTTCATTTTCTCTACTCATCATCGCCTTATGGTGCCCGGAGGTTTTCACCAATAAGACTCTCTCATTTCTCTTAGTTTAAATTGTATCAGATTCCAACAATGATGTTTCTCACTTCCCTGCCTTTGCCAATTGATCGGAAGGACTTGAACAAGGTCTTTTGGTAAAAAGGATTTTGGGCGGAACTACAACTTTGGAACCGTTTCGGAGGATTCATAACCGAACCATCATGTCATCTGCCCCAGTTTTAATTTTTGGGGAAATTGAGATTTTTGTTTTGGTGTGACTGAACCTCAGTGAGAGGCTGTCTACGTATCCTTTCGGAATCAAGTCAAACATAGTTCAGGGAAAATAATTTTTGTTTTTGTTTTTGCTTTGTTTTTTTTTTCTTTTTTCTCTTTTTCTTTTTCTTTTCTTTTCTTTTCTTTTCTTCTTCTTCTTCTTTTTCTTTTCTTTTATTTTCTTCTTCTTTTTATACTTTCGGGTTCCAAAGAGGGTAACTAAGGAAGCGTTACCGGCTCAAAGGGTTTACGAAGGATTGATAGTGTTTAGGGTGGCGGGAAGGAAAGCCTTCGTCATCTTAATTGTACAAAAGCCATCACCACACGAGAATTAGACGTAGTACCTTTTTACTGTGTCTGCATTGACTGCTGTTTCAAGACCATTTCCTTCAATGTCTCCCAGATACAGTGCTCCTCTCAGCAATATTTTTCAGATGATGTATGGACCCTTCCAATTAGGAGCGAATTTTCCTTTTGCTTCCTGGTGGTGAGGGGGAATGCATCTTAACACGAGTTACCCCCCTTCAAAATTCATGGGACGCACTTTCTTATTATAGGCGTGGGCTATTCTTTGTTGCTACAACTGCCCGGATGTGCCCTGAGTACACTCTTTTATTGTAATGCATGGACCTTTCCAACTCGCGAACCAATTTTCCTTCAATTGTTCCAATTCTTTGTTTTATTTCCTCAAGGTTACCTTCTTTGCATTTCGACTCTTGATTCATTATTTCGAAATCTGACAGTGTTTTGGGGATCTAGGCATGATGTCCGCAAGCATATCATATTATTTAAAGCCGCATTATTAGAATTAAAGAGAAGAAATGAAGGAGAAAAATAGCAAAATCAAAAAGAAAAATGGACGATGAAATATTGATTTTATTTTTTTGAATTTAGAAGATAACAGGGTTCACATTCGGGAATTTAAAGACAAGAAACTACATGAAACATCCGAGTTAAACTCTGAAGTAACTCGGGATGCAGAAAAAGTAGCAGGACGGGTCTACCGAGACTCCCGCCTGATCAAGAATGGCGTAGCCTTCCAATTTTGGAGTTTAGCACCTGGTCCCATGCAGATCACCTCAGCGGTGCTAGTCCCTTCCCCCGGCTGGACCATGTTGGTTTCATAAAGCATTTGCCTCATAGCTCCACATATATCTTCTATTTAATTAGCCGTGAACACCTCATCATCTTCTTCGCCATCCTTAGGCTTGACAAAGGTCTCATACAGATGTGTCAATGGTTGTGGCAGAACCCATCCTTCTTTCTTTCTTTCGTCAGCCCATTTCTCATCATCTGGGGTAGGGTGGAAGCCTATCCCGAAATACTTTTCTACTGCGGGTAGCGTTACCGGTTCGGATATTCCTTGCAAAGCTTTTCCCAACCCTTTTCCTGGTTTGAAACCATGTCTAATCATTTCTTTGGCTACCATGATCGAAGCATTAGATAAGAAAGGATGGGGGCATGGATGTCCTTCCTCATATTGATCAGCTACCATAATTTCAAAGGTTTGATATACAATATGCTCACTTCCCTCCCTCGCCTCCAGCCAGGGGATAGATGGGTCACGATATATGGACTTCTGACCTTCCCCGTGAACCACGATCTCCTGATTTTCATGCTCAAATTTTACCATTTGGTGGAGGGTAGAGGGCACAACTCCTGCAGCATGGATCTAAGGCCTTCCCAGAAGAAAATTGTAAGACGTATCCATGTCTAACACCTGGAAAGTCACCTCGAAATCCACCGGGCCTATGGTCATATCAAATCAATTTTACTGATGGTATCCCTTTTAACACCATAGAAAGCTCTCATGCAAACATTATTTGGACGAATCCTTCCCGTCCCTATCTCCATTCCTTGCAAAGTGGAGATTGGTCAGATGTCGACCCCCGAGCCTCCGTCCACCATGAATCGTTTAACGTAGTAACCTTCACATTTGATAGTCAGGTGCAAGGCTTTATTGTGGGTAGCTCCTTCTGGAGGCAAATCATTTTTACTGAAAGAGAGTTGGTTGAAGGCGAAGAATCTTTCTGCCATCCTTTCAAGTTGTTCAACCGAAGTCTCGATTGGCACATATGCTTCATTCAGAGTTTTCATAAGGATCTTTTGATGTTCGGCAGATTTGGTCACCGGTGACAACAACGACACTTGCTCAAGACACTTCCTCAATTGGTCTACTATTTCATAATCCGGCATTTTTATTTTCTGAAAGAAGGCCTCTGCTTCTTCAGCGCTCACCGGTTTCTTAGATGGAAAGCGCTTTCGTGTGGCGCTGTTTACCTCTCGAATATTTGAATATTTTTCAACAAGGACTGTTCCTGGAAGTCCTCCCGAAATTCCCTTGCCTTTGTATGTGACCACTGTTTATTGGTAGTTCCACGGCACTGCGGAGGGGTCAGTCATGGGCTTCTGTGGTGCGCGTCCAATAACCACTGGCTCACTCAGCCGAGGCGGTTTAATTGTCCCCCGCACCACATAGGCCCCTTTTGGCACATACATCTGTGTCCCCTTCTTCACTTCGTACTTCCTTGGAGTGCTCACAACTAGTAGTTTCTCTTGGCAACCTCGCGGAACATAAAGAACCCCGTATTTAGGAGGCACCAGCTCTGCTTTTGTCTCAGGCTCAATTTTGACAGCTTTATCCTTCTTCTCCCTTTTTTCCTGCTTCGGGGCTACCTTGGGCTTCCTTTCGGCATTGACAATAGCAATTATGGCTTTCAGAGACGGATCAAAGTCTCGGTCTTCACAAATCATGCCAATTACTGGCCCGTTGTTGTGAGCGGGTAGGTGATGACTATAAAATATTCATATATTATATACTTAATAATAAATTATTTTAAATAATATATATATATATATATATATATATAATATGTCAATTATCTGTATTTTCTAACAGTATTT
>MU676236.1:189462-218367 GCA_026770625.1 Nicotiana glauca
TTTAAGCTATCATTCCAAGTCTTTAATCTTGCTTACTTCCATTCTAATTCTCACGGAGGAGTTGTAGTTGGCAAGATTATTGATTTTTAGTAAAAAGTAATCGCAAGAGGTTTTTACTATCTTATCTCGCAATTCAGGCAAGAAAAGTATTTCAGTTTAATCGTCACGAGTCATATATCAATTGATTTACATAATTCTCACGGAGTGTTATTAATTGATTATTTCTTAGTGAGCAAATATAATTGTATTAGCAATAAACAATTATTCCTAAGAGAAATACATGTAGAACTAAGATTTTATTATTATCACGCTATCGAGTGAATTCAATGATTCCCAACTCTTTTTTAAATATAAATCTTCCGAAAGTTATTTTGTTTCAACTTAATCAATTTAGATTTTCAACAAACAAAACTTCACCAATTTGGTTCTCTCAAATAATAGTAAGGATATTATAAGTTTGTAGCTAGATTCTCCAATCTCTGTGGGACGATATCATAAACTATACTAGAATTTGACAGAGTACGAGCAGCAAAATCTTATACCCATTGGCCTCGTGAGTAGGGGATTATTGGTGACATTCTGAGCCTCTTCATCCCTCCACACTATTTTTCCTTGTTCGATCAAATCTTCCACAGCTTTTTTCAATGTCCAACAGTTGTAAGTACTGTGCCTTTCAGCTCCTGAATGATAGGCACAATGGACACCCCGTTGATAGGCTGGAGATTTCGGGTTCGAGCTGTTTTGGGAAATAGGCTGTAATAGGTTCATCTGGACGAGCTTTGGGAACAAACTGGAGTATGGTTCACCAATCGGGGTAAAATTTGGTCGCCTAGGTGGTTCCTTAGGGCGGAAATTATTTTGTGATGGTCAGGGATTATATTGGTTTTGGTAAGGAGGATGGTTTCTTTGGAATGGAGGTGGGTTTCGATTAGCTTGTGGTTGCGATTGGCCGAAAGGTTGAGCATTCATTACCGCATAAGGTGGAGGAGCATAAGTCATATCTGTGTGAGGGTAGTAGTGCTGAGGGGCTCTTTTAGAGAACATCGATCTGGGAGCCCGATACCTTCTTCCTCCCGACGCTGCCATCACTGTTTCTTCTTTCTTTTTGCCCTTAGCCATTCCCCCAGACCCGCCTTGGATGGCTTGAGAGGTTGCTCTTATGGCCGACTGGCTCAATATTCTACCCATTTTTAACCCATTTTCCACCATTTCTCGGATTTTTATTGCCTCTGCGAAGGGCTTACCCATGGAGGACATCATATTTTGAAGATAATCTGCCTCCTAAGCCTGTAGGAAGACAGTGACCATCTCAACCTCATCTATTGGAGGCTTCACCCTTGACGCCTATTCACGCCACTTAATTGTATATTCGCGGAAACTCTCTGAGGGCTTTTTCTTTAGATTCGCGAAGGAGTTCCTATCTAGCGCAATGCCTATATTGTACTAAAATTGTCGAACAAAATATTAGGCCAGATCATCCCATATATGCCAACGCAAGACATCCTGATCCATATACCACTCTGAAGCGATACCAATCAAGTTTTCCCCAAAATATGCCATCAAATATACCTCTTTGCAGCCGACACCGTGTAACTGATTGCATTACTTCTTCAGGTGAGCAATGGGGTCGCTGTGCCCATCATACTTTTCAAATTTTGGCGTTTGGAATCCTGATGGCAAGTGTATATGCGGAAACATACACAATTCTGTATAGGAGACGCTTTTTTGCCCGCTCAATCCTTGCATATTTTTCAAACTTTGCTCGAGTCTTCTCATTCTCTTTGCCATCTCGTCCTGCTCTGGGGCTTTGGGGGATTTATCCTGCCCTGGCATAAGCTCATATGGGGGCTAAAAGTAAGAGTACTGAGTGTAATGAGGAGGATCAGCCTGAAAGACGAGATTCTGGAATGTGAAGACCGAGGGGTCAAAAGCATGCTTTGGTAGTGATGGTTGGGTTGTTGCGGAGGCTGGTGGAGCTGTGAAGATATTGGGATCAATTCCAGATGGGAACACCTGGGGGTGAGCCTCAGAGGGTGTTCCGAAGAAGTTAGCAGTCATAGCAGTTTGCCCCGGAGGAATATTTGGGTGGCTGATAGGGACAGTGGTAGCACCTTTAGATCTAGGGAACAACTCTAGGAATCCAGGGATAGTGCTTGGAGGTTCCTTTCCGTTGTTCCAAGCATCCCACATTTCCATCAATCGCAGGTGCAGGATCCGATTTTCTTCAGCTGTATATGATTAAGAGGCCGGGATACCAGAGATTGGGTTGTCTTCGTGTATGGGGACTGCAGGCAGAGTCATTTCGGATGACATTTCTGTATTTCCTTTGGATCTGGTGAAGTATCGATGTGAGTCCAACTTACCACAAACCAACCATTTTTTCTAAAAAGCTCAGCTGGATTTGACAGCAACAACGGTTAGTGTGAAACAAGTAAGAGAGAGGTAACTATACATTAGATTATGATGCATCTATACAGTTAAATGAATATCTACATGTTTGCTTCAGTTGCATGCGTCATCCCGACTTTTCTCTTGTTCCTTTTCTCTTTTATTTTCTCTTTTTGTTTTGTTTTTCTCTCATTTTCTTTTCCCTCTTTTCATTTTTTTCTTTTCTTTGGCCATGGTTTTTCTCTCAATGCCTTATTTTCTTCCTTTGTGTTTCTTTTTCTGGTTTTCCCTTTATTTATTTCCCTTGTTTTTCTCTTTTTTTTTCTTTTTCTCAGGATTTCGGTCGAATGTTATGTAGATTGCCTACGTATCATGACCCCGCATGAATCAGGCCAAGCGTAGTTCTTGCAAATAAATGCAGAAATAAAAAAATATTTTTTTGGGAATTTTCAATTTTTCATTAATAACAACTGCGGTTATAAAAGCTACTAGACTATTTGTTTTTCTTTTCTTGAAAACGAAATTACAAAATAGACTCAAAAGCAAAAATAGACTCGATTAACTAAGAATACATCAATGCTTCAAATCCTGGGGCCCGCGGGGCATCATT
This sequence comes from Nicotiana glauca, assembly GCA_026770625.1. Lineage (NCBI taxonomy): Eukaryota > Viridiplantae > Streptophyta > Magnoliopsida > Solanales > Solanaceae > Nicotiana > Nicotiana glauca. Next base: position 192,461 of record MU676236.1, read on the forward strand.
CGGCATCGCCGCGGGCCTGTGTGCAAGACCGCTTTGCAACTGATCTAAGTCATTCATGACCTGGCGAACAAATATCATCACTGAGGCAAAGGACGTGGTACGACCCATTCGCTCACTGGTCTGATACTTCATGACAATATAGTAGGCAATGTTTCTGATCCTTTTCCTAATTCGGCCCTTTTCTTGGAGGAGTCGACTTATTTGTTGGGTACGAGCCTCTAGCACATGAGAGTCCTGGAAGTGCAGGTCTTGTAGTAATTTTATTTCCTTTTCCATCTCGGCAATTAACCCATAGCACTGGTTCATATCGGCTTGGAATTCTTTATCCCGCTGGGCTGTATTTTCTTCCATAGTATTCATTTTTCTCTTCATTTTGGCAATGGTCCCCTCGTAGTTTCTCCTCATTTGTTGCACAAATTGGGCTCTTTCTTTAGTCTTCTTAGCCCACTGTGCCCGAAGCCTTCCCATGTTTCCCTCGATCTAATTCTTCTTGGCAGTCCGAGATTTGTCTCTTTAACCCTTTGATCAACCTTTCATCGGATAGACTTCTTTCCTGGTTCCTGGCATCTGTTTTCATTTGCTTAATTTGGGCTTTAAGTGCTTCGTTCTTCTGAGCTAATTTCTTTTTATCACCCTCGTCGGCTGCAGCCTGTACACTCTTGTCAAATTGGAGGTCCTGGACCTGTTGCTCCAACTGTCCTATTCTAGCTCGGTACTCCTTCTCTTTTGCTTGCCAATCCCATTGAACCTGGACCCCATCGGTAAATTACTGCACGTGTGGCCTTTTAGCGGGTCTCTCTGGGATTTGAAATCTTTTGCCAAGCCACGTCAAATACTTGGGATCTACCTCGCCTCTATCTTGGTCCTGTATTATGGTTTTAGGCTCGAGGAGCTGACACTCATTCCATATCTTTCGGATTCTGCCTTCAGGAAATGCAGCCTTCAGGCCTAACTCAATGACTTGCCCACTCAGGTCTTCATCATTGTGCACTGTCTGGAATCTTCCAAGTTGTCGCAAAACCCGGTAAGGAGCGTAAGGCTGTATACTTCGAATACCCATCAAAAGAATATAAGGGACCTCTGCTGATGTGTATATAATTTAGTAGCAGGAAGCCACCCATAAGCCCATTCAACTTTATCTGCGGTCAGGGATCTTAAGCATGACGATCAGGCCTAAGTACCCTCAGGGAACTCAATACCTGTCACCCGGGTCCCAAATTCTGCAATACAACTCAACCCAGTTAAACCGTAGTTCATATATCCTGTGTGGTGACAGAGGTGTTCCTGCATCCATAACTGTAAGAGAAAATTGCAACCTTGAAAGAATTTCACGCCTTCCCGACATTTGGTCAAAGCTCGGTACATTTCTGATACGATCAGAGGAACCATTATGGTAGTAGGTTTTTTCATGGCAACATCTAGCATCCCTACCAGGTCGAGGTCTATGTGACCATCTTTTCTCAGACAAACCACCACTCCCAGAAAGGCTAATCCCCGTCGGGCTTCCCATTTGTTTTTATTTCCGGCATGTGTCGAGCCGGTGTTGGGATCCTCGAAACCTTTTGGGTTACCGTACCGGTGATATAGGAAATGCAATGTACAACACCCTTCTACCAAATATGGGTCTTGAATATCCCGGCTGATGTTCAACAAATCCAAAAATCTATGAAGGGTTACCGGTCGTAGGGCCAGTGGGTATCTACCTCGAAGGTTCCCATTGAGACCCGCGTGTCCCGCAATCTCCTCTAATGTAGGTGTGAGTTCAAAATCTGAAAACCGGAATACATTACGGGTCGAGTCCCAAAATGGTATTAGTGCCTCGATGATATCCTTCCTCGGCTTGATGTTCAGTAAATCAACTAGACCGCCTAAAATCCTGACCACAGTCTCTCTGCTTCCTTTACCTAGATCATGCCACCACATATGGAGTTTCAAAGGGAGCTCACTCAGGACTGAGAAGGTTTCGATGTTACTTAAAGTCATCCTGCACGTTTATTTAAAAGGGTAATTTTAATGACTTATTTTGAAAACTGGCTATTTTTGCAAAATTATTTATTTAGAAAGACAAGGACTTGATTTTGCGAATACGGCCTTTCAGCACTTCTGGGAGGAAGATTTTAAGGTTGTGCCCGCAAACCATTTAAAATGACTCAGGGTGGCTGTTCGTGCAAAAAACGGCCTTCCGGCGTCCTTTTGGGACATTCGGCTTATTTTAAGCAAGAATGTCATCACCCGACTTATTTATGACAAAAATTAAAGATTTTACATTTTTTGGCTATTTTTTGCAAAAGGGTGGTTGGACCCGATGAGAGTTGCCTACGTATCTCACGTCCGATGAAAATCAAACCAGCGCAGTTCGGTCAGATTTGCCAAAATCTATTTTGAACAACAATTTCTTTCTATTTTTTCAAATATTTTCCCTTTTTCCTTTTTCTTTTCATTTTTTTTTTCAAAAATTCGGTAGTATTTCAGTACTATTTGGGCATTGTTTTTTTTTTTTAACTTTCACAATTTTCACTCATTATGTACAAGCTGGTCAACATGCAAATCGAGAAAATAAATGCGCAAATAGCACGTAAGATGCATCGAGATAGTCATTTCAATTTAGGTCACCTGTCCTAGACGGACCCAACCCCTGTGTTGAGTCCCCTAAGTCAAATGCACATGATGCAAGCAAGCGTCCTACTAGGGATCCGGCATGAGGTTATTGTTTTTCTAGGTTTAACCCTAGGTTTATTGGTCTAGACCTGGCTTACCCGAGCGGACAACTCGAGCCGAGGGGAAGGCAACATACCGGGGATATAAAAGCTCCGCCGACTTTGCAACTTATCCAACCTTGTTCTAAATTGGGAAAGACTCTAAACAGAAGAGAAGCTACACGAAGTGCATCCTTCTCCATGATGTAGAAGACTCAGAGAGAGGAAGAGATTCGCGACAATTTATATATACAATTTCAACAAATATCAAAGCGGTAAAACATTTAGCACATATAGCATGGAACATGTAGAAAAAATCAGATAAAGCCAAATATAACAATTATACTAAGCTCGAATTATTGAACCCTGAATTGAAATTCTGGGTTCGTGTCCCCAGCAGGGTCGCCAGAGCTGTCACACCTCCTTTTTTACACACCTACCCCGAAGGATAAATGTATAAGAGAGTTTTTCTATTTAAAGTGACATTATTCGAATTGAAATTATTTATTTATTTTTTAGAGTCGCCACTAGGGATATGATTGGTTTTTGGTGTCCTGAGTCATCGGTTTAATTTAAATCCCAAATCGAGAAAAATTGTTGACTTCCCAATTGGAGTCTTCGAACTAGAAATTCTGTGTAAGGAATTCTGTTAACCCGAGGGAAGGTGTTAGGCACCCCCAAATCCTGTGGTTCTAGCACGGTCGCTTAAATTTTTATAAATGACTAAAATCGAATTTTTAAACATATTCCAACCTATAGTGCAATTTTATGAATTTCACGGTCGCTTTTAATATTTTTTTACGAAAGTGAACGTCGTTTAAAAAATGTATTTTCGGATCACGTCACATGAAATGCACCCGGATCCTCGACACATTCTTATTTGACGTTTTTGGATTTGGATTTGGGTCGCATGAAATGCACACCTGTATTTAGGAAAGTAAAATTATTAAAAATACGCCTAAAGTGACTAACGCGTTATTATCTTTGCGAGAGACCGTGAAATTCACTAAACGGCCCGCCACAAATCCTAAGTATTTTATATAGACAATTCATGAGGGTCCCACGATTTTATGGGTTTTGTTCGGCGAGGGTCATCTCATTTTTATTAAAGGCCAACCTAAGGAAACTACGATTTTCTATTTATTATTTGTCTCTAAACGGGCTAATTAATTGGCATGTATAAATTCAAGCCTCGAATTCAAGTCCGAATTCAAATAAAAGGGAGGACCCTTTTAATTTGAACACGCCACCTAATTTGAAACCCAAATTTACATTAGCGAATTAATACCCCATATTCCTAATATAATTTAAAGAATTTTGACTTATAGCAATGTTGGGCCTTGAAACTTTGGCCCAAGCTGGTAAGCTGTCAGCTTGTGAAATCCAAGCAGATACAATGCCCACGTTGGACCTCTGAAAGATTGGCCCATGATTTGGCCACAGTTTATGAAAACGAACAGGAGTGAGCTCATAACGAGCCCCAACGTCAATACCAATCATGCTCAGGATCTGCTAACACATGCGTAATTATGAAAATGAATTGCTGATTTTGAATGTGATCATAATGCAATAGGTTCACCTTTTAAAGTCTATCCTTTTAAAATATACTTTTCCTTTAGAAGGTAAAAGTTAACATCGTTTTATCATCTCTTGGACTTCAATTGACAGAAAACTATAACATGAATACTGAAACTAAGCTAACATAGGACCTGCAACCTAACTATCAGCTGGATATGAACATTAAATGCGAAATTGATTTAGCAGACAACTCGTTGATTAGGCTTATGGAAAACAACTAAACACAAAATTTATGAGGCCTTAGATTGTCAATTATGCTAAAAGAGTAGTATCACCACAAACTAACTATAGGAATCTATATGGTTTAAATATCATATCATTCAATACAGTCCAAAGTCCATCTAAATTATACAATCTAGGAACCATAAAGATACAAGTCAAAAATGAACTAAATCAATTACAAACAGTCTATTACAGTTGAACAAACACATCTCAGGGGGTGAATGAAAAATTTCATTTCATCATTGCATTTCGAAGCCACATCAAGCCATGGTTCGAGTATATACCTGGATTTTGAACAAAGTGAAAAGAAAAATTGGGGTCAGCTATGCAACAGCAGTAAACAGCTCACACAAGGCTAGTTTTTAACCCAAGTCAAGCCAAAACACCCAGGGATAGAAGAATACAGCAACAAAAATGACACAAAATCCACTGATTTCCACTCGAAGTTAGTTGAAATTGAACCAGGAATACTCGGATTACTTCAATACTTCAATGTTTACCCAAAGATGAAAATTAAGGTCTAGAACTCAAAAATTAGCCTAAAGGGATCAATTGAAACACTATTTTTGTAGTTGTTTACTGTATTTTGTTTGTTTTGGTATTTTCTTTGAAAGGAATGAAGATCTACAGAAATTCTAACTATATAATTCAGGTTTTCGAATCTCTTAGAATTTGAAATTCAAATTTTGGAGATCAGATCTGCAGGGCTAATTTCTAGGGGGAAATTAAGAGTTGGAAAGGTTTTTTTTTTTTGGAATTTTCAGGGCTCTCCACTTGGTAATCAAGGCACTAGGGATGCCTTTTATAGGTAAGAAATGGGTCAGAATGTTCTGGAATTATTTTCCTATTTTCCCCCTTTTTATTTTTCAGAAATTGGTTATTAGACCCTAATCTTATGACTTGCTACCCAAGTTACTGCATTAAAAATGCAGAAACTTACACTAAGGCCCCCTTCTAGAATGCCCTAGGGTATTCTTTTAGCTATGAAAAACCTAAACTACCCTTGTTTAAGTTCTAAAATTACTGATCCTTAACAAGTTGGGCAATTTTCAATGCCTAAGCTACCCTTGAATGCCCCCAAAATTACTAACCCAACCACACCTCTTTACTTTAGTTGAAATCCAACTATAATTGACTAAAGAGTGATTTATTCAGCAATATCCAACCAGATTCAAAACCGTGGGACTGAATTACCAAAACTAAATAAAACTACAAACTTAATCCCAATCATTCTTTACCAAACCATCAATCCAACAAAATCAAAACATTAAACAAAACTATTAAACACAAATTAATACATAATCATCTCTATTATCAGCCAGGTTAACAGCAAAAGACTTTAATAACCAACGAAATTTCAGGAATCAAAACTAAAAATCTAAAAAAAATGCAGGTAGGAATAATATACTCATTCAATAGAGAATAAAATCCTAAAAAAACAAAATGAGGACCAAATTAATTCCAGATTAATTACTAAAAATTAAAATCAAGATGAAGCAAACAACACAAATAATACGAGTAAACAGAAAAATAAAGAAGAGATAACAGGAAGTACCTACAGCGGCACCAAGGATGGTGAAGAAATACTTGATTTTCAACCGGATTAGACCTTAACCTTGTGTTTTCAAGTGAAAACACAAGACTAAGGTCTACTACAGTCGAAAACCCTTACCAGCTCGCGAAATATTAAAGCCTGGTTCTTCAAAACAAATTCGAACAGTTGAGAAGGATAGGGTTTGATAGATTTGAAGCGTTCCAGGGATTTTTGAACAAAACCAATGAGAGATATGGAATAAGGAGGTGTAGGAGGTGACATAGTGTGAATTTGGGAGCTATTGGATGGATTAGGGTTTTGGCCGGATTTTAGATTTAAAATTCGAGACAATCGGCAGTGAATTGAGGGAAAGGGATTTGAGGGTTGGAAAGAGGAGGAGAAGGAGAATGTGTGGTGAAATTTTGGGGTAATTTTAGGCATCACCGCCGTCGGAGGCGATTTCCGACCAGCGGCGGACGTCGGAGATACGGCGGAGGGACGGTGGTCGGCGGCGGTGTTACAGAAGACGGGGAAGGGTACGAGGAGGATGGGATTTGTCTAGGGTTAATGGGATTTTTTAGGACACTTTTATTAAAAACAATAGCATCAATGTGGGCTGTTAAATGAGGGTGATGGACGGTTGAGATTAACTGTAGCCAAAACGACGTCGTTTTGCTGAAGGGGGGAACTTGACCGGGTAAGGGTGTGGATTTGGGCTAGTTTTGGTCCGACTTTGTTGGGTTTCAAGTGTGTTGGGCTGGCATTTTTGTGAAAATGGCCCAAACATGGCTAGCCTTCTCATTTATTCTTTTTTGTGTATTTTACTTATATTTTTTTTGAATTTTCTAATTTTATTGTGTAAAATAAAAGACCCAAATTAAATCTAAGATCATACCAATTAACTAATTCCTAATCTAAGAGGAAACTAAATTCAAAAAATTTAAAAATTTAAAATTTAAAATTGTAAAAAGCCTATTTTTTGTTATTTTTCTCTTGTTTTAGTAATATTAATTGACTAAAATATAAAATCGAATTCTAAATGCAAGTGTACTATTTTTGTACTTTTTATGAATTAAAATGCACACAAAAATGCAGAAAAGACACAAAATCATGCAATTAATTCCTAAAAATTCAAATAATAAAAGAAAATTTCTAATTCTAAAGAACTTATAGGAGTAAATTAAGCATGACAAAAATTACGTGCTCACAGTATTGTAGATTGAAGTTACATAACTGTATTGGATCATTGTAGTATCATTAAGGGGTGAATTTCATATATGTATGGCTAAAATCCCGTCTTTTAGAAATCGAGCTTCATCGATGTTTGTGTGATTTTGGTCAGATTCGACGCACGAGGAGGCCAATTTGAGAGGCAAGGGCATAGCGAGCTAGACTTTTGGCTGTCTTGAGGTAAGTAATTGATGTAAATGATGTCCTGAGGGTTTGAAACCCCGGAAATTTCACATCGTAACGTTATATTGAGGCAAGACACGCGCTCTATGACGAGTGTGTGGTCGTTTTGTAACGACCCGATCGATCATTTTGAGCCCTAGCACGTCGTTCAACAGTCTGAGGCCATGAGTAGCTTCATTTCAGGTATTGTGACTTGTTCGCATGGTCGGAATTTAAATTCAGGAAGATCGAAGTTAAATTTAAATGAAAATTTTCATTTGAGAAGCTTAAAGTTGAAAGAATGAACTAGGATTGGAATTTTTAGTAAACGACCTCGGAATCAGGATCTGAAGGTTCCAGCAGGTTCGTATGATTATTTCGGACTCAGGCGTATGCCCGGATCGGGTTTTGGATGGCGCGGGGGCGTTTTGGCGCCTATTGTGGAAGTTAACATTTTAGAAGGATTTTCTTAAGTTTAACTAGAAGTGCATTTTAGTGTTATCTATATCCGTTTGGGATCCCGAGTCTGGGAATAGCTCCGTATGGTGATTCTAGAGTTGGGAGCGCGATCGAAGATGAATTCGGAGGTCCGTAGGTCATTTTGGAGCCATTTGGCTAAAGATAGAAATTTGAAGGTTTTTTAGGAGTTTGACCGGATGTTGACTTTTTGATATTGGGGTCGGAATCTAATTTCTAAAGTTGGAGTAGGTCCTTAATGTCAAATGTGACTTGTGTGCAAAATTTGAAGTCAATCGGACGTGATTTGATAGGTTTAAACATCGGAAATAGAAGTTGGAAAGTTCAAAGTTTATAAAGCTTGAATTGAAGGTCGATTAATGATTTGAGTATTGCTTGATATGATTTGAGGCCTCAAGCAAGTCTGTAACGTGTTTTGGGATTGGTTGGAAGGTTTGGCTGAGGTCTCGGGGGCCTCGGGTTGATTCCGAGTGGTTAACGGATCGAAAATGAATCTTTTAGAAGGCTGAGGTTGCTGGTTTCTGGTATTTCCGCTTCTGCAAAAATGGGACCACAGAAGCGGCCCCGCAGAAGCGGAGAGGGAGACGCAGAAGCGAAACAGAGAGGCCTAGGGTGGACCGCTGAAGCGGCCCAAAATCCGCAAAAGCGGAACCGCACATGCGGTGGGCCATCCGCAGAAGCAAAAATTGAGCTGGAGCCCAGGACTGCAGAAGCGACACTTTTGACCGCAAAAGCGGAACCGCATAGGCGGAAATAATTCCGCAGAAGCGGAATCAGCTGAGGCAGTGAGGTCTTTTAAAGTTCGGGGTTGAGTTCATTTCAACCCCAATTTTCTTCCATTGGAGTCTATGGGGAGCAGCTTGGAGGTGCTATTTTCGTCACTTGTCATGAGGTAAGTAATTTATGTTAGTTTTGAGTTAAATACAATATTTATACATGGATTTAGATTTGGAAAATTGTAGAAAATTAAGGTTTTGGTAGGATGTGACGACCCAAAGGGTCATCACCGTATTTCTCCCTTTTCTGTGCTTCCGAGGCCTTGAAAAACTCACTTTTAGCTGTCTCAATTTGCGTACACGCAGCCGAAAAGCTTTTATGTTGAAATATGTGAAATCTGTGAAAAATTTAAAGAATTTTGATATTAATATGGTTAAAGTTGACTTCGGTCAACATTTTTGGTAAACGGACCCGGATCCGTCATTTGACGGTCCTGGAGGGTCTGTAGAAAAATATGGAACTCGGGCATGTGTCCGGAGTCAAAATCTGAGGTCTAGAACCCGAGTAAAAGAATTTTCCTGTTAAATTATTTTCTAAAATTATTAAGGAAAATGGAAATGAAAATTGATTAAAAGACTATGGTATCGAGCTCGTATTTTGGTTCCGACTCCCGGAACAAGTCTTATATATTGTTTAAGCGCTTTATGTGATGTTTGGTCGAAATCGGACGTCGTTTGACGTGTTTCGGACTATGAGTTCCAAGTTTGAAAGTTTAAGAAGTTTGAAATGAAAATCATGTGTTTTGAGGCTCGATTCTATGTAAATGATGTTATTTTGGCGATTTGATCGCGCGAGTAAGTCCGTAGGATGTTTTTGAAGTTGTGAGCATATTTGGTTTGGAGCCCCGAGGGCTTGGATGAGTTTTGGATAGGTGTCAGATTGCATTTCTCATTTTTGGAAAATCTGGTGTTCTGCTTCTGTGATCTTCGCAAATGCAAAGGGAGGACTCGCAATTGCGAGCTCGCAAATGCGAGCATTTCTTCGCAATTGCAAAGTCTGGGAAACTCGAGCACTATCGCAAATGCAAAATTTCCCAGGCCTGCCTAGTTTCGTAAATGTGAAGTTCCCCATCGCAATTGTGACGTGAGTGTTCGCAAATGCGAGAACATGTTCGCAAATGCGAAGGTCTTGTTCGTGGCCTGGCTTCGCAAATGCGAAGCAGAATTCGCAATTCCCATTGTTTGGTCGGGGTTCGCAATTTCGCAAATGCGACATCAGAGACTCAGCAGATTAATACTTAGTCGAATTTTAAGTTATTTTTCACCATCCTTCCAGACATAAAACATATTTTTTCAAGCACAAACCTTCTTCCAAATCATTTGTAAGTCAACTTTTACTTAATTTCTTCAATATTTAACATCATTTATCATGTTTTCATCTTAAAATCAAGGTTTTTCATGGGTGAAAATGGGGATTTTGGGTAGAACCTAGGTTTTCTTAAAATTGGGGATTTGGACCTCAATTTGAGGTCCGATTTCAAAACAAATCATAGATATGAACTCGTGGGGGAATGGGTAACCGGGTTTTGGTTCAAACCTTGGGTATTGACCACGTGGGCCCGGGGGTATTTTTGGGATTTTTTGAGTAAAATTTTGGGAAATTCAGTTTTATGCATTCAAGTTGATTCAATTAGCATTTGTTGATACATTCAAGCAATTTGTGACTAGATTCGAGCGGTTTTGTGGCGAATTCGAGGGGTAAAGCTATACTAGAGGCTTGAGTGGATTTTGGAGCAATTGAGGTAAGTGGTTGATCTAACTTTGGCTTGAGGGAATAAGATTAAAGTATTATTGATTGCTATTTGCTAAATGATCGAGTACGATGTATAGGTATGGTGACGGGTATCTATACTCCGGTGTCTAGCATGACCGTGGGCTTTGTTATTAGTTGTTCTTGGTATATTTGGGATTCTTCCAAGCTAATTAATGAATCCTACATAATGTGAAGGGTTGAGGATAAATTGTGAATTTGTGAATCCTTTGGAGAATTGGCTCGAACGAAAAAATACTATTGAGTAGAAAATGAAAGAATTGGTAAAAAATGAGATTAAATCCCTTGCCGGGATGACTTGAGTATATTGATTATCTCCCTTGCCGGGATACGTAGTTTATTGTTGTTGTTGCTCCCTTGCCAGGATATTCGGGCTGTTAGTTGTACCATTGCCGGGTTTATTCGTTATGTTGTTAAATTTCCCTAACGGGACCTCTTTGGGAGAGATTATTTGTGCTGTTCATTATAACATGGGATCGTGTGGCACACCATCCACTTATAAATTATATTTTGGGATCGTGTGGCACGCCGTCCACCTATGAATTATAATATGGGATCGTATGGCACGCCGTCCACCTATGAATTATAATATGGGATCGTGTGGCACGCCGTCCACTTATGAAATATGAATTGGGATCGTGTGGCACACCGTCTACTTATAAATTATATTTTGGGATCGTGGGGCATGCCGTCCCCCTATGAATTATAATATGGGATCGTGTGGTATGCCGTCCATCTATGAATTATAATATGGGATCGTGTGGTATGCCGTCCATCTATGAATTATAATATGGGATCGTGTGGTATGCCGTCCATCTATGAATTATAATATGGGATCGTGTGGTATGCCGTCCATCTATGAATTATAATATGGGATCGTGTGGTATGCCGTCCATCTATGAATTATAATATGGGATCGTGTGGTATGCCGTCCATCTATGAATTATAATATGGGATCGTGTGGTATGCCGTCCATCTATGAATTATAATATGGGATCGTGTGGTATGCCGTCCATCTATGAATTATAATATGGGATCGTGTGGTATGCCGTCCATCTATGAATTATAATATGGGATCGTGTGGTATGCCGTCCATCTATGAATTATAATATGGGATCGTGTGGTATGCCGTCCATCTATGAATTATAATATGGGATCGTGTGGTATGCCGTCCATCTATGAATTATAATATGGGATCGTGTGGTATGCCGTCCATCTATGAATTATAATATGGGATCGTGTGGTATGCCGTCCATCTATGAATTATAATATGGGATCGTGTGGTATGCCGTCCATCTATGAATTATAATATGGGATCGTGTGGCACGCCGTCCACCTATGAATTACGAAATGGGATCGTGTGGCGCACCGTCCACTTATATATGATGTTAAGGTATTGAGGTAGTTTCGTTGTTATATCCGTTGATCTGTTTTCACTGTATCTCCCCGAGCATGCCCCTTCCCCATTTTAATTGATATTCTTTGTCGTTATTTCCGTTGCTCTGTATACATGTCTGCACAAGTTGTTTTAGGTAGGTCTGGTCTAGCCTCGTCACTACTTCGCCAGGGTTAGGCCAGGCACTTACCAGCACATGGGGTCGGTTGTGCTGATGCTACACTTCTATGCTTTTTGCACAGATTAAGGTACCAGAGCAACTTTTGGACCACAACAGTAGCCTATTCGACCGGGAGCTGACTTCAGTCCAGGGACTTCGAGGTAGCCTAGCTGGCATTCGCAGGCCGGAGTCCTTTTCTATGTTTAGTTTGTTTTTTTTGTACCGAGACAGACATTTTGTATTTCCATTTCATACTTGTTTGTAGCACTCTTTAGTAGCCCGTGAGCTAGTGACACCAGATTTTGGGTAGAGATATGTTTTAAGTTTTTGCATCTTAATTTCATTTTTATTAAACTTAAGGTCTTCTGCTCTTATTTAATTGTCTTCCGCATATTCATATTGTTGAGATTTATCAGAGAATGTTTAAAGTTTTGGCTGGCCTAGCTCCATTAGTAGGCGCCATCACGACTCCCGATGGTAGAAAATCCGGGTCGTGACATAGGAATACCTAAAAATTTTATTCTTGGAATTTAACCACGATTTTGAGTATGGAATTAAGAGGAAATTATATATTTGAGTTCGTGAGTTCATGGGTAAACTTTAGCTTCAAAAAAATTTGGATTCCGGGTACGTGGGCCCGAGGGCGTTTTGGTCAACGTTCCGATCGGAGTTAGGAATTGCTATAAATTAGTTTGTAATGAATATTTGAGCATATATTAATAGATTTGTATCACCATTGGCTAGTTTTGGAGCTTTGGGAGTTGGTTCGAGCCTTCAGAAAAATGTAGAATGCCGATTATGGATCTTCGGAGCGAGGTGAGTCTCCTTTCTAATCTTGTGAGGGGGAATTTACCCCATAGGTGAATTAAATTGGTTATGTGCTNATTATTATGTGCTCCTATATATGGAGGCTACGTATGCACGAGGTGACGAGAGTCCGTGCGTAGCTACTATTATGCTATTGTTCGGGTAGTTAAGACCTATCAACATGTTATACTTGGAATTATTTACGAACCCATTGATAGATTGAATTGTTTAAATCACCCTTGATCAGTAAATGAATTTAAAAATAGATTAAACATCATTTTTCCTGAATTGTTAAAAAGAGAAATTGTCTTATTTGGATAAATATCCCCGATGAGTTCCTAATTGGCTACTTGAGCATGTATTTTATGTGTACCTGCATCACATGCATGATTCGAGAGCAGAGTATGTGTTTATTTATGGAATGGGCCAAACACCTCAGCAGATTAAATATATGCATCTATTGGTTCGGGCCGATCGACCCTCGGCAGTGCACAATTTACATTCCCGTTGGATCGGGCTGTCGCCTCGGTGTGATTTGCCCATGTTTATCTGTTACTTGAAAATTTTAAATGTGAAATTTTCCATTCATGGCTTGAGATAAATTGACAAGGTAATAAATAATAAACCTTGGAAGACATTGATTAATTGTTGAAGGTGTTTACCTGTTTTCTGGCTTCGCGAATTTGAACTATTATATAAATCCATAATTTTTCCTTGCATTTATAGAATATTGATAATTGACCTCTAGTGAGTGTCGAAGTTGGCCATCTCATCTCTACTTTTTCGAGATTAGGCGGGATACTCATTGAGTACACGTTGATTACGTACTCATACTACACTTCTGTGCATTTTTTGTTGCACATGTATATATACCTCTAGCGGCCTACTGGGCGTAGCAGCACGGATGTTTCTGAGACTAGGTGAGCTACATCATTCGAGGCGACCGCAACTAGTGTAGTTCCTTTCAGCATTTGTATTTTATTCCCTGCCCATCGTATTTCAGACTGAGATTGTATTTTATTTTCCTATCAGTAGTTGCTCATGTACTTGTGACACCGGGTTCTGGGGATGTATTTGGATTCATTCGGAGATCTTCCAAGTTGTTTAAATATTTCATTATTCATTCAAAGGAATATACCGAGTCTTGTTTAAATTGTATAAAAGAAATATTTTCAAAATTATTATAACGAGAATTCAAATTAAGTATTTTAGTTGGCTTGCCTGACAATGGTGTCCGGCGCCACCACGACCCTTAGGGGATTTTGGGTCGTAACACGTTTGTTATTGGGGATTGTGACTTGGTCCGTCCTGAGCGATATTTTTATCGTGTTTTTGACTAGAACTTAATTGAGAATCATCTTTACTTGGAAGTAATTGTTACATTTGGGCTTCGTGCCAATTATTTGAATCTTTCGGGGATTGATATCACCGTTTTCGCATATTTTGCATATCATTTGATCTCAGTCCAAGGTTTTAAATACTATTTTGCAAACTCAGCCATCTTTCTAAGATTTGAAAACTTAAATGATATTTTGGGCTCAGAACTACTGTTTTACAAGTGCCCAAGGGGCTTATGATGATTTCTGGACTGAGCATGGACCGGGTTGCGCGCCTCAGCAGTGTTATATTGATATTGAGGCCGAGAGCCTGGTTGAGTACATTGCTGTTGAGGCAGAGAGCCTGGTTGATTACATTGCTGTTGAGGCCGAGAGTCTGGTTGATTACATTAATGTTGAGGCCGAGAGTCTGGTTGATTATATTGATATTGAGGCCGAGAGCCTCGTTGATGCCATGAGATGGCTTGATATTGCGCTTGGGATGTAGGAGCCCCTCCGGAGTCCGTACACACCCCCAACGAGCGCCGTCAACGATAAATAAATGGATGGCTCGGGCTGCATGCCGCAGTGGGTACCAGAGTGTACCATCATATGCATTGCATTGCACTCATGCATTGTTCTTTATCTGTTATACCTGCCTTAGTATCTGTACTCTGATTTCCTATTCTCAGCATTTATTTATGTTTATTATTCACTGGGTCGGAGTACTCACATTACTCCCTGCACCTTGTATGCAGATCTAGGTACACCACAGGCTGAGTGAGGATTTGTTTAGCTGAGCAGCAGTATCTGGGAGTATCGAGTTAGCTGCATGGCGTTCGCAGCCTTGACCTCTCCCCTCTATCTCTATCTTTTATTTCGTATTTCCTAGACAGACTTATAATAGGTGGACATTCTGTATTAGAGACTCAGATTCGTGACACCAGATTCTATTGGGCTATGTTGTAGTATCTTTTAAATTGAACTTCCACATATTTATGGATATTTCTAGACTTTTGAGATAATGTTTTAAGTAGATTCCCTGTGTTAATTACATCTATAATCTGTATAAGAAATGAAAAAAATGTTGTGAATGGTCGGGTTTTCCTAGCAGGGTGTTGGGCGTCATCATGACCGGGATTGGGGTCGTGACAGTTTCATTGAAAAGAAAGAAATTATATGATAATTAAAATTAATTCAAATTAACTATCGAAAATAATTACTCATAAAGTAAGGTATAATGATAGAAACAAAATGAGGACTTAAAGTTAAAAAATTGAAGAAGAGAGACTACACAAATAAAAGGAAGGAGGGGGGGGGGGGGGGANGAATCGAACTCGCAATTATGAGTCCAAGGAGAGCCTTTAAAATGGACGTTGAACCAATAGCAACCAAAGAAGTATTCGCTAAATTAGCAGAAGTATTCGTTAAATTAGCTAGAATATGCACTCCGAGGTGGCAGAATATCCTTTCCATAGTAAAAAAAAGTGTTTGTATTAAAGTTAAATATACTTCAATTGGAAAATTATGCGAACGCTCGGCGCACAATAGCATGAAAACCGTTTCTCTCGGCGCATAATAGCACAACTTGCAATTGTCATCGGAATTAATGGCGCGACGTCGGAAAACCTTGCATGGAACTGTTACACAGACAGAGAAGATGATTACTCCAGCAAATGGCGTTCAATTGAAATTATCTCCCTTGACTTTTGGTAGTTTTCTTCCATAAAACTATCAATCGATTGAGGAAGGAAATGAAACTAGTAGCTCTGAAGGTGAAATTCAACTGCAACCGATAAAAATGGAAGAAGTGATGAAATCTACAGTGAGGTGCTTACAATTCTCAGAAGCGAGTGGATCAGAGAAGCCAACACCTACGGTAGCTAATATCGTTCGATAAAATCGCAACTCACAAATGGGGAAAACACTATCATATGTACCTCCAATAGATAGAGAGGGTAAGAAAATAGTTAAATTGTGTGAGGAAGATTTACAATCCCAAGAGGATTACTGGAAAACTACTTTAATTCGCTATATAATTGGAGAAATTCCTTATGAGAAAGCTATGGAGAATTTTGTGATGAGTGTTTGGAACTTTGTTACAAAACCTCAGGTCCTATTGCATGCGGAGGGATATTGTATTTTTCGATTTGACACCATAACTGATAGAGATCAAGTCCTGCAATCAGGACCTTACTCGTAAAGGAACAAACCTATGGTATTGAAACTATGGGAAGTTGATTTTTCATTCAATAGTGATGTTCTCAGTACAATTCCTGTATGGGTTAGGTTTCCTGGGCTACCAGTGGGATTTTGGTCGACTGAAGCTCTTAGCAAGATGGCTAGTGCAATTGGCAAACCACTGTGCACTGATAGGTTTACTGCTCACTTTGAGAAGATTTCCTATGCTAGAATCCTTGTGGAAATAGATGCTGCTTATCCTTTACCAGATCAGATTGAGATAGAAACACCTTATGGTCCAAAGATACAAGCGATTGAGTATGACTGGAAGCCTAGTTTCTATAACGATTGCTTAAAATTTGGACATGATTCTATGGACTATTGGTATAACACAAAATGTGATGCTGCATAGGAGATAAAGGAAGGGGATGGGTAGTAAAGACAGGGGATAAGTGGAAAGAAGCAGAGGAGGAATGTGAAGCAGGCCTGGATGGTCAAACAACCTCAAGTGAGTGCAGATACTCAGGAAGATGAAATTACAGTATAGGAAAATACACAAGTGAAAAGCTGTGTAGTAAAGGTGAATGATAGTAAGGAAAATACACAACAGACTATTTATGTGTCAACTGATCTACAAGGGACTGTCGGTAAGGATGCTGAAATGGGAAAGCAGATTGAAAAGGGCAAAAGTATAGAGATAAATAAGGTGGAAGGGAGAAGTGGTCAACAAATTGATCCAGGACCACCAGACCCTCTAATATTCAAATGATCATTGTTACATGGAACATTGGGGGCTTAATCAAGCCCATAAGCAAAAAGAGGTGAAAACTAGTAGATATTATGGCATGTATAGAAACTAGAGTAAATGAGCATAAAGCAAAGAAAATACAAAAAAAGATAGCTACTGGGTGGAATGTGTGCTGCAATTACTCATGTGCTGTAAATGGAAGAATCTGGTTATTATGGAGGAGTCCTATTCAAGTGATAATTAGTCACATGACTGATCAGTTTATCCATTGTAGTATTGAAAACCCTAGAACTCAGTTCAAGGCACAACTTAGTGTCATCTATGTACAGAATAATGGACATAAGAGGGAAAGTTTATGGAGGGATCTTAGGCAGATTAACATCTCAAGTCAGGAGACATGGCTACTGAGTGGTGACTTTAATGATATTCTATCATCAGAAGATAGGATAGGATCTCCATGATTTGCAACTTACCCCACTGTGGGCAAAAAGGTGACATTATACTTGGACAAATAAGCAAGGAACTGGGAGTAGAGTATATAGCAAGATAGACTGGGCACTAGGAAATTATCAGTGGATTCAACAATATGGGCATGTGGAAGGAGATTATATGAATACATCGGTGTCTGATCATTCTTCTATTCTTATAAAATGTGGCAGCTAGAAATTACTACATCCTAAACCTTTCAGACTATACACAAATGTTATGGACCATCCACAGTTTCAGAATATAATTCAACATATATGGGAAAAGGAGTATGAAGGAGTACCTATGCAGAAGATATGACGCAAATTAAAGAATCTAAAAGAATAACTTAAGGGGATAAATGCTTATATGGCTTCTTACAGGCAGAAACTTGAACAGGCAAGAGAGAAATTGGATATTGTGCAAAGTCAGATGAAGCAGAATCCTTTAGCACAGTACCTTATAAATGAAGAGAAAGAAGCAATAGGTGAAATAGAAAAATGGAGTAAAGTGGAGGAGCAAGTTCTGAGACAGAAATCAAAGGCAAGCTGGATTGAGTGTGGTGATGCTAATACTAAATACTTTCATGCACAATGGAAGAT
This sequence comes from Nicotiana glauca, assembly GCA_026770625.1. Taxonomy (NCBI): domain Eukaryota; kingdom Viridiplantae; phylum Streptophyta; class Magnoliopsida; order Solanales; family Solanaceae; genus Nicotiana; species Nicotiana glauca. Next base: position 210,582 of record MU676236.1, read on the forward strand.
TAGGGCCAGCCAAAACAGTAAAACTACCATTTACATAGATACATGGGTGAAATTAACAGAAGCTAGTCTTGTTGAGAAGGAATTCATAATTGTATTTCAATCCTTAATGGGTGAGAGTTCTGGAGAACTACCATGTGCAAATACAACTGTAATAAAGGAAGGGTCATGCTTAAATGTGGATCAACAAAGAACATTGATCCAAATGGCGACAATGGAAGAGATCACTGAAGCAGTCAAGGACATGCCTAAAGACAAAGCACCAGGAGTTGATGGATTTCCTGTGGAATTCTTCACAAGAAATTGGGAGGTAGTGAAAGAGGATATCTTTGAAGCTGTTAAGGATTTCTTCAGTACAAACAGATTACCTAGTGTGATAAATACAACAACTATTACACTGGTGCCAAAAGTGAAAGTCCCAGCAACAGTTAAAGGCTATAAGCCAATTGCTTGTTGTACTACCATGTAAAAAATCATCTCTAAAGTCATTACAAGGAGGATAAAAGGTGTGATTGAAGGGCTGATTGATCGGTCACAATCAGCTTTCATTGAAGGAAGAAGTATAGTGGATAATATTTTGCTAAGCCATGAGCTATTCAAGCGGTATGCTAGAAAAGGAGTCTCTCCCAGATGTGTGCTAAAAATGGATTTAAGGAAAGCATATGACACTTTGAAATGGAATTTTCTAAAGCAAATACTTATAGACATTAGATTCCCATGCAAATGTGTACAATGGATAATGACTTGTGTTACTACATTGTCATATTCATTGGTGATAAATGGAGGATTGACTAAACTTTTTAAGGGGAAAAGAGAAATTAGACAAGGAGATCCTATGTCTCCTTACTTATTTGTTATTGTTATGGAGTATCTGAGTAGAGAGCTAAAACAGTTGCACAAGAATGGAGATTTTAACTTCCATCCAAAGTGTAGAAAACTGAATAACACACATATGTGCTTTGCTGATGATTTGCTAATGTACTGTCGAGCTGATATGGAGTCCATAAAGATTCTAAACAATGCTTTTTACAGGTTTTCACAGGCTTCTGGATTGTAGGCAAATGCAAGTAAGAGTGCTATTTACATGGCTGGGATAGATCAAAAGGTTAGAGAAGAAATCCTACAAACATTGGGATTTAATGAAGGAAAACTACCTTTCAGATACTTTGGCATTCCATTAGACTAAAAAAGCTAACTATTGCTCAATACTTGCCACTAGTTGAGAAGATAACAACAAAAGTTACATGCTGGTTAGCAAAGCTTTTATCCTATGCAGGAAGGTGTCAATTGATAAAGGCGGCCATATTTGGAATGCAGACATACTGGGCACAGATGTTCATCATCCCAAAGAAGATTCTGAAATTGATAGAAACTATTTGCAGAACATTTCTATGGACAGACAGTTGGGAAAATGTATGTAAACCAGTGGCAGCTGGTGGCCTCAATATATTAGACATCAAGGTATAGAACAAAGTAGCTATTACTAAGCACTTATGAGATCTAACTAGAAAGAAGGACTGTTTGTGGATTCGTTGGGTTCACAGTTTCTATATAAAGAAGAGAGATTTGGACGCAATGCGTACTCCTAAGGTAGTAGCCTGGGTAATCAGAAAGATAATTGATAGCAGGAAAGTGATTATGGGGCAACAGCAACTCCAAGGAACCTTGCAAGATATATTAAAGAGTCTATGCAAGAATGGGAAATATCAAATCAAGTAGGTGTACCCGAAGATGATCCCATAATATTGTAAAGTGGAATGGAAGGGCTTAATGTTGCATACAAGTATACATTCAAGATACAAATTTATTTTGTGGCTTGCAGTACAAAAGAGGATGGCAACAATTGATAGATTGTTGAAAATTGGTATCAAAGTACCACCAGAATGTATTTTCTGCAAGCATGGTTTAGAAACCTTCAACCATTTATTCTTTGAGTGTCCAATAACAAACAGGTTGTGGACCAAACTATGTTCTTGGATGGGACATAAAAGAAAAATAGGGGACTGGGAATGTGAGCCAGAATGGATCAGCAAGAAGGCAAAGAGCAGGGCAATAGCATAACATGTTGTGTTTTTGCCATGACAGTTGCAATGATATGGAGAGAAAGGAACAAAGGCAGATTTGAGGATGACACATATGATGAATATCAAATCTGCAAAGAAATAATCTTGCATATTCATATTCGATGGCAGTATAACAAAAAAATGGGAAGAGTTGATGCAGCAATTGGATTGGATTCCCTGAAGAACAAATATATAGAAAGAAATAGATATATAGATGAGATACTAGTGTCTGTATTGGTAGATATAGTTGTTAGACACTTTGATATCAAAGACATAGAAGAACTGACGTAAAAGAGTAGTAGTAAGTCAAAACTACTACTTGGAACAAATTGTAACATTTCTGAGTATTAATGAAATATAATTTTAACTCAAAAAAAAAAAATATATACTTCAATTGCATGACAAATATTTACTTTGGGTTCTTATTAAGCAATGACACAATGACATCAGGTAATATTAGATAATTTTTTATGATAAGCATTAAGTAATAACTCATAATTTCAACTATACTGTCGTTAAAAAAACTTTACATTGTTAGTGTATACAACACTTAAATCCAAAAAATTTATACAATTAATGAAATTAAAGGTAACCTATTGTACCATGCAATGTACAATTTATTTTAAGTCACTGATCAATATTATCAGATGTAATTATCTTTTTAATAACCCAATTCGATAAATTAAATATATTTTTAGCCGTTAGTAAAAAAAAAAAAAAGAGAGAAAAGAATGCAACCGAATTTGTAACTAACTTGGCGCCTTAATGAAGCTCCCTATTGGAGAAAAACAATAGCTAACTGATCTCTCGGCAGCAGAGTGGCCTTCTTACTGAGCTCTGTTTTCTTGTCTTCTTCAACAAATAAAATTTGCGTCCAATCTTTTTGAAGGGAACCAAGAACAATTCAAAAAGCAATCGGAGATCCTTCAAGAAAACACTATGGAAGCTCAGAATGACAATCAGAGTAATGTGTTTGTCAAGTTTTTATGGGAAACTGATGTTCATAGCGTGTTGATCACAAAGAAGGACGCAGAAGATCATTTCCCTCATCTTGCACCAGGTAATTCCAAGATATTAGAATTTGAAGATCTTCGTGGGAACCACTTCAGAATGGAATTTGTGCACACAAATTTTGGATATTACTATCTTAGAACAGGATGGCAGAGATGTAGGGATGAACACAAGTTGACATATGGGGATATGATATCTATTTATAAGAAGAAAAACCAAAATGCAAATGATACAGGATCAGAAGATTTGGGTCATTAGGATTTATATGTAATCATTTGTTGGAAACTGGTTACGAAAGATGAAGAGGATGCGAGATTGATCATATCACAATTGATTGCTGTTCGTCGAGATCCCTAGTACGTCTTTTTCATTCCCAACTTTATTACTTTCTCCTTTCTTGAACAAGGCTAATTAAGAGAGTTGTATTATACTTTCTTTTTGCAGTGTATCAATAGTGGAAGAACTAGTGGCTGCTAAGAATTTACGTTATGCAGATGTTTATGAGAATTACAATGGCTTACAGTTACCAAAGAAACAAGTGGAAGAGAATCTCAATGAACTTCCTTTTGAACTTACTCTTCCAGGATTAGGAGGAGAAATAACTCTACTTATATTTGATCCAATTGGAGAAAAAGTTTACGTAATGGAGTTGATGCATACTGAGGAAGACAAATACTTTCTTGGAGGAAGAGGAATATGGAAGGAATATGCAGCGCAGCAATGCATAGCTTGTTATTATTTGACACAGTCTTTGTCAGCAAGGTAACTGTGAACCGAGATGAGCTAAGTCCGAGTGCAGAATGTATTTGGGAAAAAGTCATTGATCAAACAGACGATCAGCTTGTCAACAACTCCTATTACTATGAAATCACTTATCAGAGAACATCATCATTGAAACCAAATACTACTACTAACAGCAAGGGTAAAGGTTATTATGGTCATTTAATTCCACAAAGAGAGTGGTCAGTATAGGATACTAGTCATTGAACTATAATACATTCATCCATTGGATTAATTAGCCATCAGTCTAAGTAGCTTCAAACATTTTTCATTGCCACAAATTCTAGTTCTATAGATTTCATGCTCAAATTGTTTAGATGTTAATATGCTGCATGCAGCAATGTTGCTCTTCTTTTCCTGTTTAAAGTACCCTCCAAATCTTTTCTGCATTAATTATCGGTGAACAGGCAATTGGCATGTCAAATATTTTCTACATTCTTTTCTGATAGCTAATTACCAGACATTTGACGTGGGAGAAAGTTTTGCATGCAGCAGAAACCCCTGCTTTCTTAAAATGTTTATTGGTAGTGTTTTCTTTTGTAGTTATATTTGACTGAAAGGTAGCCCGATACACTAAGCTTCCGTTATGCGCAGGGTTTGGGGAAGGGCCGGACCACAAGGGTCTATCGTACGCAGCCTTACCCTACATTTCTGCAAAAGGCACTTTCTACGGCTCGAACTCATGACCTCTTGGTCACATGGCAACAACTTTACTATTTACGTCAAGACTCGGGGTTTGGGAAGGGCCGGACCACAAGGGTCTATCGTACGCAGTCTTACCCTGCATTTCTGCAAGAGGGTATTCTACGACTCGAACCTATGACCTCTTGGTCAGATGGCCAACGCTCCCCTTCTGTAGTTATATTTGAAAAATTTACCATTAAATGTTACTACGTATATAGCATGCATATTGATAGCTCCCATTTTTTCTAGTTTACTGGACAATGATTGTTGAGTATTCCAATGAAAAAGAAAGCAAAAAAGAAGGAAATATTTGGTCAAAGGGTCTAAGATGACTTTACTAAAGTAGGTATCAAGATTAGTTATATGCGTTATCTTCCACAAGCAAATTAAATTTTTATTTTAATTTTCCTCCCTTATGCTAATTCCTTTTGTCTTTTTTATTCAATCTTTGCTAGAAAAATCTCAAGTTAGCTAGGAAAATGCACTGCAAGGAGGCAGAATATCGTTTCCATATTGGAGTATATAATTTGTGCCTCTCACCATAGTTTGAGAGGATAAATTGAAGTGCAAATCCTTTCTAGATATTTTTCACCAAATATATATAATATACAAAAATCATATTATTATGAATCATCACCGTGTATCTCGCTCCATTTAAGTCGTCTCGATCCAATACTATCAAACGAGCTCAAATTAATATAGCATGTTTCATTATTTTTAGCATTCTAATTTACTAGGAAAAAGAGCTGAAAGAAAAGGAAACAAAGGGAATGAAAAACTAGGATCGTATTTCATGCTGCCAAATAGTTAATACTCCTATATTATATGGTGTAGATGGCCCACCTCTATGCCTTATGATAATAGTTTATCTGGCAATATGACTTTAAACCCATCATATGTCCACGTACATATTAGTAACTTACTCAATTTGTTCTTTAAAAGAAAGAGAATCTAAGAAAATAGTTAAATGTATAGAAGTTAATTAAGAAAGTGAACGTATGCAGTTAATTAATTGGGAAAAATTAATTATAACTTAATTACTCTTTTCATTTTTATGTTTTCTAAATATAACGTTACTACTCGGTTCTTGGGAGTTATTCAACTTCTGGTGAATTACAAGGCTCTCATGTTCTCTGCAACAAACTTGTCAACACCACAATCTTGAGAATTGTGGCCTTTTGATAAAAAAGAAAAAGATTATATTCCTCATACAGTTGACATGGCAGTGGTAGTAATCATATTCCAATGCATTATATTCTTCCTTTTTAGAGAAATTTTATGCAATTCTTTCGTTTTGTTGATGTTAACTCCACTTACTTTTCAGGATCTTTTTCTTAGGACAGTTTCGTGTGCATATGGAATAATTCTATGTTGCTTCCTATTTTTTGAAGGTTAAAGTCCCCTTATTTCTTTTTTCCGTTTTTCCAATTTTGGTTTTAGGTAAAGAAATTAATTTAAAAAAAGACCATTGAAAGTTTAGATAATCTATTTCTAGTTTCCCCTAAAGAATTCCCCTTTAAATCTTCATATAATGTAGTTGTCTTTTATAAATTAAAGTTGTGTTTCTTACAAACTATTTGTGGTTCCTTTAGGAGGACATGGAGTTGATGGAGGAGCTTATAATTACAATGCCAGTATTGAAGTAACAACCTTAGCTTATTTTTGTAACAATCTTTACTTGTTAGCTTTTTTTTTTTTGGTTTCCCACCCGGTGTCCGGTACCCATATTGGGGCCTGACTAAATCCGGATTCGTGTCGAGAAGTCCCACATTTGAGGGTAAAACACTCTCTAACAAAGACGATTCCGTACCCAGGGATGTAATACTATTATATATATACACTAGGGGGTGATAAACTTATTAATATTCATTCTCATTATTATCAGTGCTTGGCTGAGCCTCAACGTGTTCAATATAAAGGAGGAAAGCTGAGAAACCCTAAATTTGAGCTAGGGTTGGAGGGATGGACATCTTACGCAGGTGCCAGCCTTGAAGTAAGACGGACTTTTTCGGGGAACAACTTCATGGTGGCCTATAATAGGAGTCAGAATAATGAAACTTTCTCCCAACAAGTTTACATGGACAAAGGGAAATATTATACATTTTCAGGTATTTGCTTGTTCATGGATTAGAATTGGAGTCTTGGAGCAATGGTGAAGTTGTCTCCATACGACCAATAAGTACATGTTTGAGCGATGAAAACAACCACTAATACTTGTATTGGGGTAGGCTGTCATCGCTAGGGTTGTGACCCGGCCCTTCCTCGGACCCTACGTGAATGCCGGATACTTTGTACATTGGATTAGCAACAACTATAAGTTCGGTTGGTTGGTTATTATGAAATCCATTTTCTTTTTTCTTTTCCAGCTTGGGTGCGAGTTAGTGAAGGAAATGAGACAACGGTGTCTGCTGTAATAACAACTCCAGGAAACTCAATGAGGGTTATTGCCTCTGGAAATGCCTATCCTGGTTGTTGGACCATGCTTAAAGGAGGCTTTCAACCAGAATTTCCTCTTCTAACTGATCTCCATTTCCTAGTAAGCCCTTACATCTACTTCTTAATCTGTTTTTATAATTAAATAAAAAGTCGCATATACATTTACTAGTGTCATGAGTTTCACTTTTAATTTGGAGTAAACTTTTATACTTTTGAGTGAAACATTTTTATACTATTATCATGTAAGCTACATAAGTTACAAGTGATTATCTATATCAAGCATTGATTAGTAACCAGTATAAGATGCTAACTGACATCCCATAATAATTATTCTGGTTTATTCTTCACACATATATATAAGAAAATTATCATTCATTTTATATGAAAAAATTTACCTTTCTACTGAAAGTACTTAATACCTTTTTCAAAGAAAACTATAAGGGCGTCTTTAGTATAACGGAAAATTTTTTCCGTGGAAAATATTTTCCAAGAAAATGTTTACTTGGAAAACAAGTAGTAATCTTATTCATTTTCCGGTGTTAGGTACGCAAATTAAGGAAAATGACTTCTCAAGAGTATTCATAAATAATTTAGATATAATAAATATGAAACCATAAACTTTCAAACCAACAACCTTACGGACCCACAAATATCATAAACTTTCGAACCGCTACACTCTCAAAATCGAGGAATTTTGAACCCGTAAACTTCCAAACCCATAAACCTCCAAACTCATAATTTTGAAACTTGTAAAATTTTCAGCCTTTAAACCGATAAATAATAAAATTAAAACTGAAAAATATATTTAAAATTTT
>MU676247.1:0-12503 GCA_026770625.1 Nicotiana glauca
ATTTTTTTCAACTTTGGGGCTCAAAATCCTAATTTCTACCATCCAAATACGGATAAAAATAGAAACCAACAGATATAATCATGGATAAACATAAAAATAAAGGTCAGATATTTAACCCCTTGATGAGACGAGAACAACACCGCAAAAATCACCTCAATCGGAGCTCTAGATCTCAACATGTGGCAAAAATGCTAAAATTCTCGGATAAAAATAACACTGCCCTGATTTAATTTTCGGAATCACTGTTCACGCGCGTCGTAACTGTTCACCCGTGCGGTTACCATTCACGCGTGAGGTTACTATTCATACGCGTTGTCACTGTCCACCCGCGCGATTACTGTTCACGCGCGGGTTACTGTTCACGCTGCAGAAAAATGCAGCAGCAATTACAGAAATTGCAGCACAGCCATTTTTCACTAAAATGGCTCTAACTCCATCATACAAAATTGGAATTAGACGATTCTTGTTCCTATGAGTCACAAATAATAATACGAACACAGCCCTTCAATCGAAACTCAATTCGGAGCTTGTTTGCCCGGTTCAATACCCATTTCGCTTGTTAAACAATTAACTCACATATCGCATCAAAAACCCAATCGCGACTTGATGAAATTAAACCAAAATTTCCAGATCAGTCCTATAATTCATGATTTAAATTCTGGAAGTCTCGAAATCAAATTTGGATCTCTAGAATTAAAAATGAACCTTTAGATCTTTACATTTTTGCTCAAATCAACAAAAATCTTCCAAAAATGACCCGTTGGGCATCCAAAACACACCCGAGACCCCCAGGACCCCGACCAATAACACCAACCAGTCTCAATACATTACGGATTTGCTCGAGGCCTCAAATCACATCAAACAACGCTAAAATCATGAGTCAACCTCCAATCCAAGCTTTATGAACTTTAGAACTTTCAACTTCTATTTCCGATGCCGAAACCTATCAAATCACGTCCGATTGACTTCACATTTTGGAAAAAAATCCAAAATGACATAATGAAGCTACAGCAACTCTCAGAATTCCATTCTGACCCTCGGATCAAAATCTCACCTATCAACCGGAATTCGCCAAAATACTAACTTTGCCAATTCAAGCTTAATCTTACACTGGTCATCACAAAAATATTCCGAACACACTCCTAAGTCTCAAATCACCTAACGAAGCTATCCGAACCATAAAATTCATATTTCGAGCCCGATATCAAAATTTCCACTTCCGGTCGACTTTTCTCAAAAACCTTCAAATTTCCATCTTTAGCCAAACGGCTCCAAAATGATCAACGAACCTCCGAATTCACTTCCGATCGCGCTCCCAAATCCAGAATCACCATACGGAGTTACTCCCAGTCTCAGAATCCCAAACGGACATCAATAACACTGAAATACATTTTAAGCCAAACTGATGCAATTTCTTCTAAAATGATATCTTCCACAATAGTTGCCAAAATGCTCCCGGGTTATCCAAAACCCGATCCAGGCATATGCACAAGTCCGAAATCATCATACGAACATGCTGGAACCTTCAGATCCTGATTCTGAGGTCATTTACTTAAAATTCCAATCCTAGTTCATTTCTTCAACTTTAAGCTTTCAAAATGAGAATTTTCATTTAGATTTGACTCCAAACTTCCTGANATTGGGCCGTTAGAAGAAACAAGCTGGATGAGCATGGATTTACCACAAGGAATAAGGCCATATTAGTGGTTCAAGGTTACAATTAGGAGGAAGGGATTAACTATGCATAGAAGCCATCAGAATTCTGATTGCCTTTGCTTCTCATATGGAATTCACTTTGTTCCAAATGGAATTCAAAAGTGCATTCTTGAATGGTCTGCTTAAGGAAGAAGTCTATGTGAAACAACCCACTGGTTTTGAATGTCATGAGCACCCTGAATATATGTTCAAATTGGACAAAGCCTTGTATAGGCTAAAGTAGGCTCCTCGAGTGTGGTATGGAAGGTTGTCAAAATTTCTCTTAGAAAATGGTTTTAATAGGTAAAGACAACACTCTATTCATAAATAAACTAGGAAGGAACGTGCTCATTTTTTAGGTCTTATCATTTTTGGAGCAACGACCGACTCTCTGTGTGAAGAATTCGCAAAACTTATGGGAAGTGAATTTGAAATGAGCATGATGGGTGAATTAAACTTCTTCCTGGGTCTTCAAGTGAAACAGTCCCCAAATTGCACTTCTATTTGTCTGCAAAAGTACATCAGGGAACTCTTGAAGAGGTTCGACATGGAAGCATCAAAATTTATAGACACGCCCATTGCAATGCCACCCGACTAGACATGGATGAATCTGGACCTCGTGTGAATTAAACAATGTATAGAGGCATCATTGGGTCACTTCTTTATCTCACTGCTAGTCTTCCAGATATCATCTTCACCATGGGATTGTGTGCGAGGTTTCAATCAAATCCAAAGGAATCTCACTTGAAGGCTACCAAAAGACTACTGAGATATCTCAAAGGCACACAGGACCTTGTGCTATACTATCCATCAGGTGACAATTTTAATTTAATTGGGTATGCTGATGCAAACTATGCAGGCTATCTTGTGGATAGAAAAAGCACTTTTGGGATGGCGCACTTCTTGGGATCCTGTCTTATCTCCTGGGGTATAAGGAAGCAAAATTCAGTGGCTATTTATAGCTGCAGCATCCTGCTGTGCTCAACTTCTGTGGATCAAGCAGCAATTGGAGGATTTTGGAGTTCTCACTGAGAGTGTACCTCTTCAATGTGACAACACCAGCGCACTTAACATGGAAAAAAATACAATTCAACATAAAAGGACCAAATATTGATGTGAGGCATCATTTTCTAGAAGATAATATGGAGAAAGGATTGACATGCATGAAGTTTTATAGAACAAAAGATCAAATTGCAGACATCTTCACCAAGGCACTAAGTAGGGAACAACTTGAAAGAAACAGTGTAAAGCTGGGACTGTTGAGACCAAACTAAAGACCAAATCCCTTTTTGGTTTGGATTGTGTTATTAAGAAATAATAGGTTCAAAGTGCTTTCTGGCATTGTCTAACTCACTTTAATACTGTTGCAGGTAAACACACATGATAAGGATAGAAGCAGTAGATGCTATACATGACTGATAAACGAGGATTGATTAAAAAAAACAAAGGAGGCCTGAAGACGGAAATGCATCACAAGAACCAGGTTCTTGTACAAAAGGTTAGTAGTTATGTGCATCCCTTAATTCTGTAAGGCCCCGTGAAATCCCTACTCGAAAACCCGGATCCCGTGGTGCCAATTTGGGATGGCGCGGACCTTTTTGGATTGAATAATGCATTAAACTGTCAAGAATAAGTTTCCAGAAAAATGCAAGAAATGCGGTCCAGAATGCGGCTGCAAATCAGGAATGCAGACCGCATATCTACCACAGAGTGAGTCAGAATGTTGGTTAAAAATTGAAGTCAGTTATGCAGTCAAAATGCGGTCACATAATCGAAATGCAGACCGCATAGTCGTCGCATATTTTCCTTTGAATTTTGTGAGGGTCAGTTCTGCGGTGCACTTTGTGACCGCAGAATATGAATACGGACCGCATTCTTACCGTAGACTAAGTCAGAATGTTTAGTTTTTGGGGAGCATTTTGCGGTCCATTATGCGGACCACATGTTTACTCTGCGATCGCAAATGCGACTGCATATTTGACTCGGGGCTCCAATTTTCTAATTTTTAACCCGACCTCCCTATTGATATATTCGATATCATAGCTCATTTTAAGCATATCTTCTGAGACCATTAAAGATATAGAGAGGGTATTATAGGTGGAAAGTGTGTCCCATCAAATTCTCCTTGAGCCTTGCTAAAACATTGGAGAAAATCAAGTGAAGACACCTAAATTTTCACTCCCAAGAGGTAAGATTCATAACCTCAGCTCTTATTTCTATACTTAGATACATGGGGCCAGTAGAGAAGTAATTCAAGAGTATAAGAATGATATTCTCTACATGCATATCAATCATAGGATATAGGAAGGAAGAAAACTAAAAAGAAGGAAATTGGGGGTGTAATATGATAGAAATCCCTCACAAAAGGGGCTAAGATCACAATGCATCATTAGTGTTTGATGATATGCTCGAACCAAGCTAGAACTTCAGTTTCATCTCTAATTCTCGGTTCAATTTGTAATTCTTACTCAATAGATTGAAGTTCTAAGAGTTCCGGAAATTTGTAAAAGAGTAAGGAAAGCTTTATTGAGGTATGTATGGCTAAACCCCCCTTTTTATTAGAAATTGAGCTCCGTTGTCATTTACGAAAGTATGGTAAGAGTTGAATTGGCTAGTGTAATTATTGTTACTACGTATTAATTGATTTGCATATATCTATACATATTCGTGAAGGATGTGCCTCAATGTGAATAATGTACCAATCTTGATAATTAGATAATGATGAAAAGAACAATTATGTGTTGAAACACTTGGGCTATAAGCCAACATTGAAATAAAGAATTATTCATGATAGCTATGTGCTCACTACCTGTGATTGCAACTTGAATTATCTTTGATATATGTGTCTATGATCACAACTTGTAAAATGAATGTTGGAAAGGGAAAACGATGTGATGATGGTAGCCATGATTTCCCAGGAATTGTTATGATATGTGTGGAATAAAAATTTGAAGGTGTTGACTAATGAGAATGGAGTAATGCCTCCAATGAGGTGACCTAGCCGTTCGGGTCGTGATCGAACACCATGCCGCACACATGGTGGTAATGTGCTGATATTGAATTCGGGATAAGGGAAATGAAATATTGACTGAAAGTAATGCATCCAATGAGGTGACCTAGCCAGTCGGGTCGTGACCGGACTCCACTCGAGATGGCGGTGGTAATGAGAACAGTGGTGAACATGTGACAGAAATGCCCTAATCTATGTTGTGGAAATGGTATGAAAGATTATATGAATTGCTTATTTGATTTGCCCATATTATTTACTTGTATCTGTTTGATAGTTCTTTCTAGTGAAATGGTATTTAGCTATACATACCAGTACAATTCAAATATACTGACGTCCCTTTTGCCGGGGGCGCTACATTCGTCTTATGATTGTAGGTGGATCTATAGCAGACACTCCAGTCCACCGGCAGTAGCACCTCCTCCAATTTCCGTCAACTGTATGGGTAAGCCCCTTTCCCCTCGGGGGCCGGCGTAGCTTATGCCGCTGTTCTTCCCAGAGTCTTATTTTTTGTATTTGTGTAAGGTATAGCCAAAGCCTTGTTGCCGGTATTTTTGTATTATCCTTCAGCTGTATATAGAGGCTCCGTAGACAGGTTGTAGGTAGTGTCGTGTATTAGAAATTAAAATAGAAATATTGATGTTTGGCAATGATGTATATATAACTTGTAATACCCTTAAAGTGGCGAAGTGAAGTTGCTAATGAAAATGAAATGGAAATCGTTAATTATATGTTGATAGAATTTGATTAATGGAGTCTATCCCTTATTTAATTATGAGTTGGGTTGAGTAGTATGTAGGAAACCTGCCAGGCTTGCTCAGTCGGGTTTACTCGGTTGAGCGCCGGTCGTGTTCCTCAGATTTTGGGGCATGACAAATTCACGTCTTAAAAGGTACAAAATACAACTGCCATCTCATCAACTTTTCAAAATCCGCCTGTCACATCTCGTCAATTCAAGCGTTCCATCTCCTTCTGAAACATCACAATTTTTCACGCCCAACCGCCATTTCAAAATCGGTGCCTATTCTTCTCCCGTCATAATTATCCTCCCTATTTTAAAACCCCCTCTATTCTACACTTCTTCGCCGTAAGCCTCCTCTAACCTCTCTCAATGGAAGAGAGACATTTAGATCCTTTTCCATCACCTGTAACCCCATCCAAACCATCTATGGGACTTCTCGGCGTCTCTGAGTCAGTGTCACCTTCCATCAACCCTATTCGCTAAATTTTTCCCTTCCCTAGTTTCCCAATCTCCTTCCAACTCGAATACTACTGTTCCATTCTCTCCTTTGCCTATTGCCCATGCCAGTCAAAATCCTAATGGAGAGCAAGGTCTAATTAATGAGAACACAAGTTACTCCGCCATTGTTACAGTCAACCTCGTGGTCGTGGAAACACCGGTTGTTGAAGAAAAGACAGTGTTTGTGGTATCTGCTGAAGGGATACTGCATGAGGTCATTTCCAAAAGCACGCAGCACATAGTGTAAGGGAAGAAGGGACCAACATGGGGGATGCAGTAACATACACTACTGGGGGTTCATATTGAGAACCTGATCCCTCTCAAGATGACCCAGGTCAAGAATATCATCCCCGGGACAATAGTATGCCTGCCTTTGATGCCGTGTCTGTCACGCCCCAACCTTGGGAGGCGTGACCAGCGCTCAATTAAGTGAACTCAACTGAGAAAGCCTTACCTAACACTTTCTACCCCAACTCAATATGAATGCGGAACTCATGCCTTTGATTAATTTGGATGATTATACACGGTGTATGCCACATTACTGGTTCATTTCATATCATAAAAATTTACCGTTCATAAGCTAGCTTCATGGATTCTATTAGAGTTACGGCTTAAGGAGATCACAAGTTTAGGATTACAACATATACATATAGGGGACTCCCCGAAACCTGTACATAGCCCACACTAGTGTCTTTGGAGCCTCTAAGGATACAACAGATAAGAATGACTATGTCGGCAACAAGGCCCCGACTATACCTCAAAAGTGAAAAGCTGTAATAACAAAAGATACACCATGTAGCCCCATGGAATAATACGGGGCTCGCCGAGACTTCGAGTAGAAGAACGCTCCGCTACAGACGGCCGACACTGTCCGCTATCGAGCTACCTACAATCATAACACGAATGTAGCGCCCCCGGAAAAAGGGACGTCATTACATTTGAATTGTACTGGTATGTATAACTGAACACCATTTTACTAGAAAGAACTATCAAATAGATACAAGCAATTAATACGGGCAAATCAAAGAAGCAATTCATATAATTCTTCATACAATTTCCACAACACATATTAGGGCAATTCAATCATGTGTTCACCACTGTTCTCATTACCACTGCCATCTCGAGCGGAGTTCAGTCATGACCCGACCGGCTGGGTCACCTCATTGGAGGTATTACTCACAATCAATATTTCATTTCCCTTATCTGGAATCCAATATCGGCACATTACCACCATGTGTGCGGCATGGTGTCCGATCACGACCCGGCCGGCTAGGTCACCACATTGGAGGCATTACTCAATTCTTATCAGTCAACACCTTCAAATATCTATCCCACACATATCAAGGATAATTCAAGTTACAAATCACAAGTAAATGAGTACATAGCTAGCATGAATAGTCCTTTGTTTCAATGTCGGCTTATAGCCCAAGTAATTCCACACATAATTATACTTTTCATCATTCTCTAATTATCAAGATTTGTGCATTATTCATATTGAGGCACATCCTTCACGAATATGTATAGTTATATGCAATTCATTTAATGCGTAATGACAATCAATACTCTAGCCAATTTAAATCTTACCATACTTTCGTAATGACAACGGAGCTCAATTTCTAATAAAAGGGGGTTTTAGCCATACATACCTCAATAAAGCTTCTCCTTACTCTTTCACAAATTTTCGGAACTCTTAGCGCTTCGATCTATTGAGCAAGAATTTCAAATTAAATTGGGAGTTAGAGACGAAACTGAAGTTCTAGCTTGGTTCGAGCATATCGTCAAACACTAAAGGTGCATTATGACCTTAGGCCCTTTTTGTGAGGAATTTCTATCATTTTGTACCCCAATTGCCTCATTTTTAATTTTACTACTTTCCAATACTCTATGGTGGTATGCATGCAATAGATTCATTCTCATACCCATGAATTACTTCCTAATGACCCCATATGACTAAATATACAAATATGAGCTGAGGTGATGGAGCCTTACCTCTTGGGATGAAGATTTACGAGCCTTCACTTGATTAGTTTCAAGGATAGAGCAAGATTCTAAGGAGAATTTGTTAAGGGACACTTTCCACCTCTAAGACCTTCTTTCTCTCTCTAAAAATCTCAAAACATACGCTTAGAATGAGCCATAATGTCGAATATATCAATAGGGAGGTCGGGTTAAAAATTAGAAAATTGGAGCCCCGAGTAAAATATGCGATCGCATCTGCGATTGCAAAATGAACATGCGGTCCTCATAATGGACCGCAAAATGCCTCCCAAAAACCATACGTTCTGACTCAGTCTACGGTAATAATGCGGTCCGCATTCATGTTCTGCGGTTGCAAAGTGCACCACAGAACCGACCCTCGCAAAATTCAAAGGAAAATATGCGACGACTATGCGGTCAGCATTTTAATTATGCGACCGCATAACTGACTTCAATTTTAACCAACATTCTGCCTCACTCTGCGGAAGATATGCGGTCCGCATTTCTATTATGCGACCGCATTCTGAACCGCATTTCTTACATCTTTCTGGAAACTTATTCTTGACTTTTTAATGCATTATTCAATCCAAAAAGGTCCGCGCCGCGGCGAGTTTCTAACACATGTTCCTAACTTGGCACCACGGGATCTGAGTTTTTTAGTAGGGATTTCACGGGGCCTTACAATGTCCTTGGAAATTCAAGGCCCAGAGATACACTCTAGTGATGAAGAAGATCTTGACAATATGGCTCTCGACGCTTTCATCAGTCAGCGTTGGACGATTTCGACTCCTGAGTCTGAAATCAAGCGTCCCACTTCAAGGCTTCAACTCAAGGTGGCCTACGACTCTGCACCCCAAAAGAGCGAGAAAATCATTAAGAATAAGAAAAGAAAGTTGGTGAAAATGGTGTACATGTAGGGGATGAAACGATCCCTGTTGTTGAGGTTCCCTTGTAAGGCGATCATCAAAAAGGGCAGATTCTGTTTCTTTGGAAAGGGGTGTACATCCAAGTCTAAAATCGAGAAAGCAGTGGGTGGTGAGGATTTTCTTGTCAAGTCCAAAGGGAAAAGTAAGGTTAGTGGAGAAAAGCATAGGAAACGCATGTCTGAAACAACTGAAGAACCTAGTTCTAGAAAGAAAGCACGAAGTGAGGTTTGCCTGGGTTCTGAGCAATTGAGGTACTAGAAAGTTCTATTGGGGCGTATGTTTGACCCCACAATGTAAAAAATGGCCGAGATTCGTCAAATACTGGAAATGGTGGAGTTCCAACAGTGGACGCATCTTTTCTACGTGGATGCTCCCAAAGTTTATGAGGAGGAGGACCAAAGTTTCTTTGCCAGTTAGTTTCCAGTAGATACTGAACATGTTTGTGCCTTGGTCAATGGTATGGATATTGTATTTGATGTGAAAAGTCTTGGGGAAATCTTGCAAGTTCCTACAATTGGAGTCAAGAGTGTTCGAGATATTTGCCAATACAACTTCCGCAATGCAGTGGTGAAAGATAATTCCAATCAGAAAGCGGACCAGATTCATAAGAAAGCGCTCCTTCCTATCTACCAGCTGTTGTTTGAACTGGTTAACAAAGTCTATTGCCACGAGCAGAATGCCAATTTTGTAACTTCTAAATCTGATTTATTCCTAATGGAGCAACTGGACGGTTTTAAACCTTTAAATTTTCCTGCCATAATGATTGAGCATATGCAAAAAATGGCTGATTTAAAGGATGGCAATCACGGACTTCCCTATGGATTCTTGCTCACACAAGTATTCAAACACTTTGAGGTTCCACTGGGAACAAGTAAAGTAGGGACCCCTAAGAAGATATTCTCACAGACAACCCCGGAAGAGTGTGAGTGTATTGAGAAGTATGGGGGTGTATGAAGCACTTCAATTGTGTCTTAGCTTATCAATACCCAAAATAGTGCAGTTGAGGAGATACGTAGATTGAAGGCCAGGAATGCCTATCCAGTAAGGCCAGAAAGCTCAAGTGGTTCCCTTTCCAAATGATGAAGTGATCCACCTAACCCAAGAAAATGCTGACCTTAGGGCACAAGTTGAGAACCTGAAAGCTGAACTGCTCAATGAGCAAAAGTCGGGCAACACCGAATTGACCTTGTTCTCTAAACACTTGCTGCAACATCCAAGCCTTTTCCTCCTAGTGTCCCCTAAGTTTCCTTCAGTGACCTGTGTTCTGGATATAATTTTCTTTTGTTTGTTTGTGTTGATGATTGATGGATGGTAGTTTGTTTTTGTTTTCCTTTGTGTAGTTGGGATGTACTGTTACTGCTCCCGTGTTTCAAGTCCAATACTGTCTTTTCCTTTTTTCAAAATTATTAATATAACTCCTCTCTTATCTTGACTAGTACTTCATCTTCGTCTTCTATTTTTTTCATGATTGTGTGCACATACGTGGAATGCGTTAGCCTTCATGCTGGACTTCTTTACACTCTTATTCTTTTTAACGATGCCAAAAGGGGGAATGGACACAAGGGGAACTGTTGACACATGGGGAACTAGTTCTTAATTCTGTACTAGTAATCGTAACTTAAGGCAGTGTCTTAGGGGGAACATCTCGACATGATCTCTGATATCCTAGTTCAGAACTTATAAATGTTTAAGTTTATCATCACCAAAAAGGGGGAAACTGATAGATCTTAAATAATATTGCCTTATGTTTTGATGATCTAACAAACTTTCTTGTAAGAACCAGTTAGGGAACCTGACCTACTCGCGATTGCAGCAAACTCCAATGGACTCTAGTAAAAGTTGAATTGTTACACATACAGGAACCAAACAAGGACCTGATGCTCATGCGGTTCCTATATAGCAGCACAAAGTCATTTGGACACAGCTGGAACTAAACTGGCGGCACTGTTTTTGCCTCACTACACCACTAACAGACCACTCATTCTCTAACCAAACAAAGTACGCACATCATTTCAAGTGATATGATCGAGTTGTACCAAATGGGCTTTTATACAAAACATCACAAATGGGTTTCAGTTTCATTCACTCAAGCATCAAGAAAAAATAGAAAATATTATTCTTTCAAGCTTCAAGAACTAGGTTGAACGCCACTACGGACCAATTCCTAAACGATTGATTAAAATTGTCCTAGTTGAGTTGTAACCTTTTGTATTGCAGTTACAATATCTCCTAAATCTCTTACTTAGAAGTTTACTGATTAGGAATCCTCTTGTAAATCCTCAGACTCGTTGAGTTTAGGTTGTAGCTAGATCTATTCATAAAGAAAAGTCTTTGTAATTGTAGGGTTACAAAGTGGCTTGTGGTGACAACACCATAAGTTAGAAAAAGCCTTTATAACTAGGATAGTCACAAAGTGGCTTGTGGTAAAGGTACCATAATTTAGTTTGAAGTCTTTGAAATCAGGAGTATTGTAAAGTGGTTTGTAATAGGTAAGATTACATGTTAGTGAGGTTAAAGCCTACAAGGTAGGTCGTGCTTTTTTGATCCCCTTGTGTGGGATTATTCCATGTAAAAAATCCTTTGCCTCATTTACTTACTGCTTTATTAAGTACTCCCTGCAGAAACTTGTAGAGGAGAAGGTACTCTACAATTTGGTGGACCCATACAAACAAACAGGCAGGAACACTAGTAGACCTTCAATTCCAGCAACCATCGGACGAAGCAACATCGACATCCGGGATCTGTACGCAATGTTCAGGAAGTGTAGTATGAGTACAACTGATCCCATGTACTCAAAGAGTAACAAAACCTAACCTCAGGTTGACAGTAGTGATGAAATGGAACATAGGTCTGGTCAACACAATTAACCAATAGAAGTTCATAGAAGTGTAAAGCAAGTACATAAAGAAGCAGCTCAGAGATAGAATGCTCAGTCTTTTCATATGTTTTTTCCAAAAATAGTCCGTCTTTCAAGAATATCAGTGAAAAACCTAAATTCTTTTTCGAAATCATCATGAAATATGAGATAGTTTGTAAACTGTATTTTCGGAAAAATCCTTTTACACAATAAATAAAATGTTCCAATTTCTTTCCAGATAGTAGGTGTGAGATACCTCTCTATGACCGCATATCAATATGTGTAAAATTTTATGAATGATGTGACACCATACTGCATGAGGAAAATGCATCTCTATGCATGTATTCCACATATGCATTCCAATACCATGTATCTCAGAGATGAATCGTGTATTCACACTCTCAGAGTACTCAAACTCATGTCATCCCACTCAACCACTCAATACTATATATGGCACATACGACCTAGGAAAATCTACCCTGGAACATATGCATTGACTATAAGTTCCCCAATACCGAGCATAAAAGGCAATCCAACCATGTGGAGAAATCCTTCTCCATGTATTAAATACTTCGGACAAATCCTTGCCAAGGGAAGTCCATCCCACTGTGAGCACGTGATTTTTGCTCTCACGACAATTACTCCCAAAAATGTAAAATAAAATAGTTTTGTACCGTATTTGATTTTTTGTGGATCATGCGTTTTCCTTCTTTAGCATCCTATATATGTGTTTATTGTTGAATTAATTAAAAAATACAAAAATACGTGTTGCATGCATGTAGGAATTATTTGTGCGGTCGT
>MU676249.1:0-10446 GCA_026770625.1 Nicotiana glauca
CCTTCATTCTTTCCTTTTTAATCCCACCAAACCCCTAACCCTATCTCTCATTCCTCTCATGTAGCCGCCTCTGAAACCTCTCCTTCCCTCAAATTCTCTCTAACACTCGAAACCCTAGCCACCTCTGGCATCTTCTTCGACTAGTTCTCACCGGAGTCCATAGCTTCTCAGGCCATGGACGGCCTGTGCTCACTTCCCCTCACCCCAAATCATGGCTGTTCAGGGTTTTCAAGGTCCAACCTCAAAGATGTCCGTTTAGATCTTCCACAGATCTGAGGTCCTTTGGCCTCTCCGGCACCGTTCCAACGTGTTCGAGCTTTAAAAGGCCTAGCTATGGTTCAGACCTGTTCGAGACCAGATCCTTTCCAAGCCTTCTCATTGCTAGTGTTTCTGAGAAACCCTANTGAGGCTATAAAGCTTTTCCCTAATTTTCTTTCCAAAACTAGTCTATTTCAATTTAGGTTTTTCAAAATCTTAAAATGGTTTCTATTTCTTCTTTTTCTTCTTTCTTTGTGTGAATCTGTCTGTTTATTCCACGTTTTAGGAGTTTTCGATTATGTCTTGTATCTTTTCCTCGCATGTTTTCTCCTATTTGCCGTTATTACGCATGTGTTTCTATTTGTGCTCTATTATTTCTTCTACCGGTTTCTACAGCATGTTTTTACATGTCTATCTTATGTGTTCCTTTACTATTTTCTTACTGAGTCTTGTTTTCCTTTACCAGACCTGTGTTTGAGTTCTAAACCTATTTCATCTACTGTTCCTAAGTTCTATGTCACCTTTTTTCTCTCCTGAACTTGCTTGAGTTCTGAGCTTTTCTTAAACCTGTTCTTTATGATTTTTCACTCTATTGCTTCGAACTTGCTATTGTATTTGTGTGCTCTGAAAGAGACCTTGAGTCTGTTTCATTGATTTCCTTTCTCCTTTCTATACGCTACTCGAATTGAAACCCTAGGGTTTGGGATTTTTGCGAGTTTTGGGTTCTGTGTTGGGACTATGGTTCTATTTAGGACCCTGGGCTCTCTCAAACTCATGCTGAGTCTATAAACTGAGATGGAACTTTCCTTTGCTTATGATTTTGAAACTGTCTATGCCAATCTTTTCTTCCTTGTTTGACACTTGTGTGCTTATATATGAGGGTTTTTCTTTCAAAAGGGTTCTGCCATCTTGTAGTTGATTCCAATTTCCTTTTAATAAGGCTCGATTGATTGGTTACTGATTTTTCCAATTGAACTTTTCCTCACGCTTTTTCTAACTAAGTTCATTCGAACAAAGCTTTCAATTTACTCGCTGTTTGATTGATCTACTTGCCTTATTTCTCACAAATCATGTACCGTAGGATTCTTGCCTTAAATAAACTCTGTGTATTTACCTATGTTATGATACTTTGGAAAGATTTTTGATTGTTTATCTTTCCTTAATTATCCTACGCCCGTTTGAAATCAAAGCCCTTAACCAAAGAGAAATCATATGTGATTGATTGAAAACTATTTTCCTACTTGTCTTCTGCATTATAAAAAAGGACTACTCTTTCTGCTCTTGGACACTAGAGACTTCAGAATTCAAAAAAAAACATTATAGACCTCACAAGCACTTCTCACAACTACACATGACACAATTGCAATACTTTCTCTACTTCTAATACTGAGTACTCTGCTCCTCTTCTCTTTTATTGTCTGAAACATTCTTGAGTTCCTTTGAACTCTCAAGTATTTGCTGAAGAACTTGAATTTGCTCTTGCTGACTTCTGGCTGTTTACTTTCTCTTATTGTCCTATTATTCTAGTGTTTGCAGCTGGTATGTCACTCTTAATTAAATACTGCCCCTCCACTATGTGATTATTTTACTCCTAGCCTGTTATGCTTTCTTGCACTATGCATCTACATCCTAGTCTGTTATTCTTTCTTTCTTTATGTTTCTGCACCCTTAGTCTGTTATGCTTTCTTTCTTTCCTTTTGTTTCTATAAATGCTTCTCTATGTGAGTCCCTTCCCTTTAACCCCTTTGTATGAGAATATAGTTCCAGTCATGGCAGCATCATATTATTGCTGCCCATGACTTTGAACTAAGTTCTTTTGAACCCTTACTCAAACCAATTCCCTCTCCCCTTTCCCTTTATGTGCTGAGCCTTGACTCAAGTCTAGTGGTATCCAAATCACCATCCAAACTCAGGTCTGACCTCTAAGGTCTGCTCTTAATTTGTTTGGACCAAGCAACTGGTCAGGGTTGTGCCAGTCTACACCCATGGCTGGGCATGACCACCATTTGCTATGGTTCCCTAATCCCTCTCTCACTTTGCACTTATTCCTAGTTCTAAGTTCTGCCCCCCTTTGGTAAGCCATGCTTTGGGACCCAGGAGCTCCATCTGAACTTGGATGCCTGAGGGTTGGCTATTCCATACTGCACTATTTTGTTCTAATTGTTATCCAAGTGTAAGCACTGCCTGGAGCCCTTGTGGCTCCTTGGAACTCTGAAACACTTTGGATAAAAGAAGGCTTTGGAAATCTGGATCTCGGAGTTGGTTAAACGTATGTTATTGGATATCAAGATTGAATTAGGTTGCTTGGATCCAGCTGTTAGCTTTTGATGTATCTTTAATTTCTAGTTTGATTTATTGGGTTTGTAATAATCTTTGTATGAAACTTGGGAAATATAGTAAAATGGTGTGGGAGGGGTTTTTACTTTCTTGTATCAATAAAGGGTAGATATCATGACTTTAGGACTTTAATTTTCTTACTAGAAATCCTGCCTATAGGATTGTCCTATATTTCTGATTCAAAGTCACCATAGATACTATGCCTATAGGGTTTAACATTTAATTATGCTGCAAGTCATCTAGAAATTTTGCCTATAAGGTTTAATGTTTAATCATATTGCAAATTACTAGAGTTCTTGCCTATAGGACTTAACGTTCATGTAATCAATGCATATAGAAATCATGCCTATAAGGAATGCATGCATTAGGCAAACTGTAGGGTTAATTAACACAATCATCATTTACAAGTTTAATAACAGGCTTTAAAAAATCAAAAATAGATATCATACCTATAGGACTTTGCATCAAACTCGACTGATTTGTTTTAAGCAATAAGAGTATGTTAATTGGTCTTTAAACGTCTTAATCCAGTAACTTTTTCAAAAGCCCCAATCTTTTAATAAAACCCTCTGAACCAGTATACTTTTAAGTTCTTCAAATATGCATCTCTTTCTAAAACGGTTTCTTTCTAAACATTCTGCTTAAACGTTTTACTCAGTCCCTGAAACTGTCTTTTAAAACAGTTTTGCAGCTTACTTTTCCTTCGATATTTCTGTCTCTGAAACTCTTTCACAACCATTTCTGTGTTTTATGCTCGAACAATCTGATGATTCTTTTACTCATTTCTCAATTTACTGCAGTCCATACTCTCTTTTCAAAATTCTTCTGCATTAGACTACTTTTCTAAAACCAGTATTTTTTAAAATCACTCGCTTAAAATACCTTAATACCTGACAACTATATCCAAGTTTCCTAATGTGGGCTTCCTGTCTAAACGTATTTATTGAACTAATCCGCCCGCTGCTTAATTTTTAATTTTTAAAGACCAAACCAGTATGTGTAAAGGCATGCCAAACTTTATGTTATCTGATTTATGGGGTTTATGTGAGCCTTGCCTGTTTGTTTGTTCATTCCCCCTACTTGTTACTTGCTTTTTGAATGTCGATTAGAATTTTTGTCCTTTAAACTCCATAAAGGCCCCATCCCTTTCTTCCCCTTTTAGGATTAGAAGTCCTAATACCCCGGGACTGATAGTTTGGGACGGGTAATAGCATGCAATAGGCAAACGATACCATTCCGCGCTCCAATACCTTAACGGGGTGGGAAGGGTAGACATGGAGATGATGATTACACAATAACACTATGCGTACAATCAGGTGCCGGTGTTGTGAGAATGATCCATGTAATGTATAAACCTAGGACCCCCTTTCCTCTTTATTAGTTTAATAATTTTTTCAGAATTTTTAAAAGCTGTCCAGTCTTCAACTTCCGTTCCTTGTACTTCTTTTAAGTTACTTGTACCAATTATTTAACCCCTTTCCTTTACTTGCGTATCTCTTCTTTAATCATAAAAACTATTTCCTTCCAAATTTCAGCACTTCTAAATCCTTTTCACATCCTTATTTGTAACAGTTTCCCATGTTTGCAATGCTTGTTTGTTTATTTGGTTTGCTTGCATTTAAAGTTACAATTGTAGCATGGCTGGGAACCACACTAGTGGATCTTGAGGGGTGCCTAACACCTTCCCCTCGAGATAATTTCAAGCCCTTACCCGAACTCTGATTTTTTATCTTTATTTCTTTTAAAGTATCCTAATACACTATAATCATTAGGTGGCGACTCTCCAAACTCTCAAAACCCAATTCCCAAAGTGGGAAAAGAGTTGTCCTCCCAAATGTCGTGAACCCGATTTCGCTCTTTAGGGAAAAGGGGGCGTCCACAGTAACAAGAATCAGTAAAGAAATAATCACTATTATATTTAGCCCCACGATCGGCGCCAAACTGTTTACTTCGAAAATATGAGTAACAATTAAATTTAATTTGTGGTTTTAAAGATATGTAATTTGGTTCAATACCAATTAATAATCAAGAAATAAGGAGTAAAAATTAAAGAAATAAGTGAATCAAACCAATGTTACTCAGCAGTGGTAACCTCGAGCTTAGTGACCTCGAGATGAACTAAGAGCAATAAAGTTAGAACAATAAATGTAAAGAACAATTCTGATGAACATTAAGAGAGAAAAGTAGGATAGTATATTCTTGCCAATGATGAGATGATGTTACTAATGATTGGAGTCCCCTTTATATAATAGGGGAACTCTAAATAACGTATATTTTTATTTACAATAAGGAATATTCTTGATACAACTGTCTAACTGCTTATCCTATTCCGAAATTTGCGCCATGATCTTGGGGACATGACAGGAATTTAGCTCATTTTGTTACAAATACATAACAGTACAATTTCAGGGTCGAGCATACTTGACTTTGGTATTCCTTGCATTCCTATATTCGGGTATTGCATTCCATCCTCGAGCTCGGGTCTAGTCTGTCGACCTCGACTCAAGCTTACTTGAACTCGGACCTATGATGATCCCTCGAGCCTGGGAAATCGGTAGTGCCTGATTTCGACCGCATACAAAATATTTGGTAGTAAATTATTTTTTGATATTTAAGAGATACGTGCAATATTTTAGATGTAACTAAATCTTTTTTTTTAATAACAAGGTTCTTATTTATAGATATCACATAATAGTAGAGTTCATACAATCATAGTTGCCCGATAGGGCATTTACTACTTAGCTATTACATACAATGTCTCGAAGAATATTTTTGTTTCCAAAATAAGCTAGTCTAGAGAAAACGTATTTGCTAACATTTTTAATAACATAGGTTGAGCCTTCCAAGTCATATCTTAAGACTTCAATTGCAAAATGAGGCAGGTAATGGAGAATAGTAAGATCCCTACATTTGTTATCACTCAGTGCTCTCTCAGCCATCCTGTGTGTCAGCTTGTTAGCTTCTCTGAACGTGTGATTGATTACTTGAACCTTCAGCTGGTTCATTAACAACCTGCACTCAAGAATCTTTACTATCATATACTTACGTAATTTTTTAATTAACATTTATTTTTAAGTTAAAACATACTCCATCTGTTCACTTTTACTTGGCATGTTTTGACTGTTCACGCCCCTTAAGAAATAATAAATGGAATGCATAATTTACCATAATACTCATATTAATTGATTCATATTTTATTGGATTTGAAAAAATAATTTGAAATGAGTAATAAATACTATGGGTATAACAGGGAAAAAAAATTTCTTCGCTTGATATACATAAAGCGATAAGTAAAAATAAAAATCTATTTTTAATATACATACTAAGTAAAAGTGAACGGAAGGAGTATAAATTTGTAATTTATTACCTGTGAAACCAAAGAGGCCGCTTGAGAATATCTACTACTTTCGTGACAAACAGACATACCTTGTAATTGTTAAGTTGATGCATCACTATCCTAATAATTACACTACCTTAAAATCGTAGAGTACGTGAAATACGCTCAAGGCCACGCTGTCTTTTTACCAACCATTAAAACTTAAAAGCCAATTCACACATTTTATAGTCTTTACAACAACAAAGTCCGTTGTCGTTGGTGAATTGATTTCGACTTTTCAATCTCTTGTTAAACGATAATTGTGGTATGTTTTTGATCTGTTCATCTTTTACTAACATACATTAAAATTTTTCTATTATAAGAATAAAACAGCTATAATACCCAATTATATCAACAACTCACTCAATATTGGGACAAACAACAACAATGAGCGCATGGACAGTTTCCATGATGGAAAATCAATGGTTCAGCTGATAAAACCTATCTCGATTAGAATGAATCAACTCCCAACTGGATAGAAAGAAATACTCGACATGAGAGAATCCTACCCTGATGATATGGATGATGAGCCGGTGACTGATACCGTAAAAGTTTTGGAAGTGTATCAAAGGAAAAAAGGAAAATTATGAATCATCTCTCAAGATAGGACCGAATAATAACTGAGCTTCAATAAGAAATACCGGGGGCTTCAAATAATTCAAATGATGGAATTCGAGTCACCACTAGAGGGCCAGTAAGTCAAATGATCCTGGAAACCGAAAACGTTGTTTCAAGAAGAGAGTTTAGATCAAACTATAACCAAGCGGGTGGAGCGGGCAATAGATCGAAGATGAGAACAATGTAGATGATCCTTTCAAGATCAAAATCATGAAATGTATAAGAGAAATAATTCTCAAATGGACCAGAATGCTAAGGAATTTCATGTCCAGATAGATCGGACTCAAGGGGCACCTCTGGTCCTAAAGGGCCCTGACTCAAAAAAGTATTTTCAACTACCGTTCAAACCGAGTGCGGCTCCAGAGTTGATTCCAAAAAGATTTAAGATTCCAGATCATCCGAAGTGTGACTAAACTTCGGATTCATAAGATCATAACACAACTTACACTACAACCGTGTAGGAAAATAATTTGGCTCCATATGAGATCGAATCAGTCTTGTTAAAGAAAATTGGCAAAATCCTAATGAAAGTGGCTTTAACGTGGTATTCACTTTTACCCGAATACTCAATTGGTTCTTTTAAAATGCTTACTGATTTTTTCATCAAAGCTCATGCTAGAGCAAGGAAAGCTCAAGGTAGGAAAGCAGATATATTCAGAATTGCTCAAAAAGACTCAGAGTTTCTACAAGACTTCATAATCCGATTCCAAAACGAGAGCATGATGTTGCCGACAGTACCAGATAAATTGGCGACAGAAGAATTTACCTAGGGTCTAAATCCCTCAAGCTTTGATGCCTCATCGGCTCCAATCCTACACCACTATATAATGGCAAGGATTGGTCGATGCAGCTTTTACCTGAAAGGTCGAAATCAATATCCACAAGGAGCTAATATTGGTTTGGAGTTGAGTTTCTATCCATTCTAGCTACGCGTGTTGCTTTTAATTACACTTCTAACCATGCTTGGATTTTTTGTTGTTCTACTTTTAATGCTATTGATTACTAAAATAATCTAAATACAATATTTTTGTAGGATTTTTTTCAATTGATAAAAAGCACTAGGGAAGTGACTTACACCAAGGCGAGTATCTAATGGGGTCTAGAATTTAGGACAAGCTTGTTATATTTGGGGTCGTGATATAACCTTTACACATAAATACTCACTCTATACCTCTCGGTAGTTTGAGTGACTTTTCCCTAATTGGCTTTCTCAAGCCCAATTGGGTGTTCAAACAATGCAAGTAAAATTGACTCAAGTCGGGTATTACTATATCTAGGTTTAACCCTTTAAATGGGGCTATCAATCTCTTGAATGCACCCAAATTCCTTGTTACCCTAAAGTTCCTAGACTTACTCCCTCTTTCTCAAGAAGAGTCTAAGTCATAAAGGCACGAATTAGTGTTTGCAACCACCAATTCTACAATTAAAACATGAATCAAGCTAAATATCACTAACCCATTAACAATTAAGCACTAAAATTGAAGACTCATTAAATACCCATACTAGGGTTGGTTTACAACCCTAGCTAATGTATTTAGCTACTCATAATCAAGATAGAAATCAAAGATGGAGATACAATATAAGCCATAAAAGTTGATTGCAAGAATCAAATCTAAGAATAATAGCTAAAGCTGCTCTAAAATTACTCTAAGTGTTAAAATACGGCTCCTCAGACAAAAGATAACCTAAAAATATGAAAAAGATCTATTTATGCACAGCTAAAATTATTGGACAAAAATACCCCTACGAAGGTTTCACTGTCACCGAAATACTGGGCGCCTCAGCTCATGGACTTTCGCGGCCGCGCAAAAACAAGTGCGGACCGCATTTCTTAAATTTTGGATTAGGACTAGGATAGGTTTTGCGGATAGCATAAATTTTACCGCGTCAACGTTGGCTTCTATCACGGCCACGTAAAATGTTTGCTGACCATGTTCCTCATTTGAGCTCATATTGAAAGGTCTCTTATTCTCTATCTCACCCTCAGCAGGATTTGCACCGCATCTGCGCTTGGTACTTTCATGACCGCAGAATTTAGACACGGTAAGCGACAGTGTTAGCACTTGGTTGCAGCTTCTCTGACATCACTTTTGCTGCAGCATATTTTCAATCGCCTCAGCAGAGTATCATACGCATCCACGTAATAATAGTGCTGACACCGCTCCAGTTCTATTCTTTGGGTTTGTGCAAGTTCGACTCCTTTATGAGTTCATTTTGGCTTCTTTGCCTCATTTTGATCAAAACCTGCAAGTAAGCATCTTAAGTTAGTTTTCGGGAATACTTGTACACATTTTTTATCCAAAACCTAAGCAAAAGAGAGTATACGATAGGCTAAAATTGATATTTATCAACTCACCCAAACTTAAGCTTTTGCTTGTCCTCAAGCAAACAAAGTAATTCCCACTTCCACAAGACAAAAGAAAGGAAAATTTCAGCTGTCTAAGGTGACTTCATCAAGCATCAATTGGGACTAACAATTACCCTCAACTCAAATGCATTATTAACAACTCACAACCTTTTTAGTACGATACCCCTAGTGCGATACAAAAGCATCAAGAGTTGACTTGAAATCATATAGGGCTTTTACGGGAATGTACTGGAGACTTTTGTTAAAGGTAGGATATATCGGTTTATGAAGGTTTTCTCTTTCCTTAAGCACTACAATTTCTTATTTCGGCTCACACTTTCTTGATTCTTTGAATCATTTTCTTCTTCCTTAGGGGACTAGAGAGACACGTTGTCAATATTTCTTGTTCATGATAATTATTTTTCTCCTTTTCTACTCATTCCAATCCTTTCATCATTGGTTTCATTGAATCCTTTCATTTTTCTATTTTATTCACTTTTTTTTCTACTTTTAAGTTTTTCTTTCTTTTTCTTTGCCTTCCCTTTTCTTCATTTTATACCTTTTATCATTTTTGCATTCCTCGTCTCCCCCCCCCCCCAAACTTATGCTTTTTCTAATTGTGCTAAAAAAAGATCGGGTGCCAAGAGACGGTCATTTTAGAACGGATAGAGGCTTGTATCATAGTTATTAAAAGAACAAGGGCTTCGGCTCAATGGCGTTGACTAGGGATATCATATTTGGTGGGCTACAGATGCTTTCAAGTTTCAAGTTGGATCAAGGAGTGCCTACATTCATTTATCAAGTTGAGATACACTTAGAATTTTACCTAGACAAACACTCGGGGCAAGTTCTAGACTTATTGTCATAAGACTTTGACTAGAAAATAAAAATCTCACCTCACAAGATATTGGATTCCCAAAGAGATAGAGTCGAGGACCCACAACAATCCTAGCTAAGATTGATCAACACAAATGACTCCGAGAAGCCACTCGATGATTGCTTAGTCAACATAAGAGTCTAAAGGTCACAATTAGCACCATTCTTTGCAAATCAATTTGTTTCTTACCATAAGGTCAAAGGTAAATGTGCTAGGTCCTAGTGAAGATTTACCTGAGATATTTTTATTCATTACTACTATTTACATAAGAGCATAAATAAAAATGGACTCAAATCCTTAAGACGATTGTCACGCCATCCATTATCAGGAAGATCCACCCGTTCACACAAATTCTACCTTTGGAAAGAACTATGGAATTAAAAATACCAAAGGCTTATTGATCATGAAAACTTGTAAAATTAAGAAGCTACAAATAGAAAGAAAAAAAAAGGAACTACTAAGTGAAATACAAAGCTACGCTATTCAAGAAAATTTCAAAAGAAATAAAGTAAACTACGGAAAGTAAACTGAATATGTACAATAGGAGATTGAGACGAATATACATAAACAAATATATATATATATATATATATATATATATATATATATATATATATATATATATATATATAT
>MU676249.1:12112-22136 GCA_026770625.1 Nicotiana glauca
AGTACGATAATAACGGAAAATAGTATCAAGGTCATTACAAACCAAATATCTAAATCATTATCAAAATAAGCCACTCCCCAAATAAAAAGTAGCATTGTCCTCAATACTATCAGAAAAAATAGAATAGGGGAAGGGTAGAGAGTAAAGAAAACTCCCTATAATGCCTCTGTCTGCATGGATTCAATGGTTGGTTCTTGTGGCTGGCTTGAGTTACCTCCCTCGGGGTCCTCCAACTCAATCTCCAAACAGTCAGTCTATGGAATCACTCCTCTTCTCATCGGTGCTCTATCAGCCTCCTACTTTGGTCCATGTGCTTCCTGCGCTGCTAGAACTTGCTCCTCCAAGAGTAATTCCAGTGGGATGTCTCCAGCTAATGCAATATTCTCAACCTCTTTCCTTGGCAGCTTTACTGACTCCTTTGAGGCCCGAGTCTTTTTCATCTTCTTTGTTTGTTTTCCCAAGTCCTTGATTCTTTTTCTTTATGCATCTAAAGTATCCATGATAAGCTTCTGGTTGTTGAGGAGCTTCTTCTGGTTGTATAGAAGCTCCATTAGCAATTCCTCCACTGAAGCACGCACCTGAGGCTATGCCAGAGCTGACTGAGCTGCCACTGTGCTAGATAGGACAGACAACTTTGATGTAGCTGACTGCATCCAGTTGTTGATTCTTGATAGAGTCTAATTAACATGCAGTGTAGTCAGAGGGTATGTTGATGAAGAAGGCACTGAATTAGGAATATAAGCAGATGGTCCGGAGGAAGGACGTAGCATCGCAGTGGAAGGCTCAGAACCAGTGGCCACCACCCCTGGCTCTTCAGACTGGCCAGTGGAAGTGGTGGATTCGCCCTGGCACTTGGGGTTGTTCGGGCCCTACAGTCTGTACCAGGAAAATGGCCTCTTTGGTTTCACTTTGGTATCAAAGTCCCTTCCTTCTACTTCTTGATCCTCTAGGCACATGGTGAGGAAGTTTGGGAAGGGATATGAACACTCATCTTTGCCAACCGTTTTGTAAATCACCATGGCCATAATATTCCCGATGTTAATCTGTACCCCGCCATGATAACCACCACAATAATAGCCCAGGAGACCGGCATATTACTGTCATGTGTAGTAGGGTCTAACTGGATGCATACAAAAGTAGACCATCCCTTGACTTCAAAGCTCAGAATGTTCTTATAGATCAGGATCCCAAGTGTCAGCGAAGTTGGAGTAGTCCCAGAAATATCAATTATTGATGCAAGCCAAGGGTGGGCTAACTCATCTATAGCCACCTTCTCCAGATACAGTGACTCATCCTCATCATTGAACCCAGCATAGTCATTTAAAGTCTTTCCACCAAACAAAACTTTCTTGTTGCGGTCTTTGGTCAAATACGTGCCCTTTTTTGTATGAGCAAATTTTTCATAGAATTCCTTGACCAAATGTTCATTAGCATCCGGTAAGTTGCTGGTGAAGAACTTCCATCCCACTCTCTCATTGAACTGCCTCTTGACATTACGGTTGTGGGGTAGCAGATCTCGCTCAATGAACACCCTCTCAAGTGGAAGTGACCTTTGAGGCCACCACTCCCAAAACTTGTGGTAAGATTTCTCACTCACAAATCTTTTTTGCCATACCACAGGGTTCCTTGATCTCAACAATCCTTCTGACTGGGTGTCACCACCCCTTCCGTCATCCAGGATCTCAGCATCAACATTAATGGGGTCCGCTGGTAAGGCCAAAGGTGTAGCAGGTGGGGAACCCGAAGTTGAAGCCTCACTAGTGTCCTCTGAGCCATCAGACAACTCAGCAGAAGAAGAGGGTGTGGGCTCGTCTCGCAACTGGAATTTCTCTAGAAAGTCTGCAAGAACATGGGTTGGCACCGAGTTCCTTTTCGAAACTTCCCGAGAAAGGACATACTCACTACCTTCAGAATGGGATGTGGCTTTGTCCGCAGCTTTGATGATTTTTCGCAGCTTCCCTATAGATTTCTGGAATGCTAATGGTAACTTGGTCCTTTCTTGTCCTCTTTTCCCCCTACCTCGGAAGGATTCAGCCCTCCCTTTTTGTTTATCACCTGCACCTCTAGATCGGACCATTGTCTGTATATACAATCAGTGAAAACTCATTAGTATTGTTAATAAAATAATCATCAAAGGAAAGCAGATGAAAGGTTGATGGTGTTCTAAAAGCAAAGATCCACTGACAGCGGAAAAAGGGGCGCAGCCACGGAATGGTTATCGTTGTCCGCAAAAATTGGGTCGCGATCGCGAAGGACTGGGTTCAGACTACCTAGTTTCTGAAGCTTGACCACCGCTGACAGCAAAATTTTGGGCGTGGCTATGAAAGCTGCACCGCTGTTCTCAAAAAACGAACGCGTCTGCGGAACCAACTTAGCAATTCTCTTAACTTAAAATTTGGGGTCCGCAAAAAAAAGAAGTGCGGCTGTGTAGTAATAGGCCGCTAACCGCGGAAATTGCACCACTGACCGCGGAAATGCAACAATGTAACCTAACACTGCATATGAACGCTGACCGCGGAAGTAATGCCGCGGCTGCGAAATTCCAAAAGAACAGGCACTCTACGGTTTTCACTAGCGTACAAATTCGTAATTAAGTGGTAAAATGATCAACCATATCCCCTATTAGGCATATATAACCAGTACCCACATGAATTTTTAACATCAGTGCCTAGATTATGGGGATTAATCAAACCCTATTTAAAAAGAAGAAGTTAAAGCTAAGAGAAAAGAAAAGCAAAATATATATATAAAAGAAATACGATGAATTGAGCATGCCAGTTGTGAGATGTGTAGAAGAAAACTAACTCTTGAATAATTGCAATTGGAAGACCAACTATAAGATGGTGAACAGTGATTTAGGTACAGTGCGAGTCTAGGGTTCGAAAAGGGTAAAAGAGCTAATGACCTTCTATTTATACTAAAAAGTACAAGGACCCACAGACCTAGCTGGCACAGCCGTGGAATTCCACCATGGTCAGCGTTTTACCTTTTTGAAAGGTTGTTACCAAGAGATGACCATTGAGATCAGAAAAACAAGCGCGGCCGCGAAAGAGCACTACGGACACGAATACAACTTCAAAGAGTTTCTATTCTGGACTTTTTAAGTCTGCGCCCGCGGACCATTTACACCCCCGCAAAAAACTTCTGCTGACCGCAAATTTGGAGCGTGGTCAGCGTAATTCTCACACTTTTAGGCAAAAAAATCTTCAAGCAATAGCCCTGCACTGGACAACAATTCCTACACAAACTTCACAACTAGTTAGTACAAAACAAACCCTAAACTAAGAAAAAAATCAAAAATAAAGAAAAACACATGGGTTGCCTCCTAAGAAGCGCCTGATTTAACGTCGCGGCACGACATAGGTTACCATCAATCACTTGAAATGGATCATTATCACCATGTGGCTATCATAAAAATTGCCAAGATAATGCTTCACTCAGTGCCTATTAAATCGGAACATTTCACCATTTTTGTTTTTCAAATCAAGAGCACCAAATGGAGTTACATGCACTACTTCAAAAGGGCCACTACATTTTAACTTGAGCTTTCTCAGAAACAGTCATAACCAAGATTTGAATAAAAGAACCAAAGCACCTTCATTTAACTCCTTGCTTCGGGCATACTTATCATGTAAGTACTTCATCTTGTCCTTATACAAGGATAAGCTGGAATAGGCGTGAAATCAGAACTCATCTAATTCATTAAGTTGCTCTACCCGGAGTTTTGCTGCAACATCCCACTCAAGATTTAACTTCTTCAGCGACCATGTAAGTACTTCATCTTGTCCTTATACAAGGATGAGCTGGAATAGGCATGAAATCGGAACTCATCTAAATCATTGAGTTGCTCTACCCGGAGTTTTTCTGCAATATCTCACTCAAGATTTAACTTCTTCAGCGCCAACTTTACCTTATGTTCTAACTCAACCGAAAGATGGCATTCTTTCCCAAGTACCAACTGTGAGCACGTGATTTTTGCCCTAAAGCAAATTATTTCAAAAGTTTTAAATAAAATAATTTTACAATTTTTGTGAATTTTGTGGAATTGGGTGTTAGTTAGTTGTATGATAATTCATATTAAAAATACAAAAAAATATACATCTGCATTAGGGATATAATTTCACATTTTTAGTATTAATTTGTGTTAAAACGAAATAGGAAGAAAATAGTAAAAATAATATTTTTGGCATTTTTAGTTTAAAATCATATTAGGTTGCATTTAAATTAGGAATTACTATAATTGGAAATTAGGAAATATAACTGTTAGAGTCGATTTGTTTGTGGTTTTATTTTAACATTTTGTAAAATCAGAAAAATAAAAAAATACAAAAAATAAAATAAAGTACAAAAGCAAATAAATAAGATACAAAGAACAATTAAAAGGAAAAGGAGGCTGATTCGAGTTGGGCTTAATAAATTCCAGCCTAGGGGAATTAATTCCCTTCCCACACTGATCCAGGCCAGCCCTAATCCCCTACCCGGTCCAACCCCTAACCCTTTTAAACGATGCCGTCTGGGCATCGATTAATCCTGGCCATCAATTTTTCCTGATCCAACGGCTCTCAATAGCTCTTAATTTTTAAGTAATATGGTCCGAAAAATAACGCTTAACCCTAAAAAAACAAAACATATTATTCTTCCTCGTCTCTCTTCTCCTCCGCCCCCTCATTGTTACCTTGCCGGAACCCTACCGCTGGCGAGCGTGACCTGAGCCAATGGCTCCCAAAAATACACCACCGAACCCCCTCTTCTCTCTCATCACAGATATGGTCTCACCTTCCCTTAAATCCTAGCCTAACTCCTCGAACAGTGACATTTCCTTCGCCGGAACCCTACCGCCGGCGAATGTCACCATCTCCAATGGCCACCAAAATAACACCCCAGCTTCTTCTTTTCACCCTCTTTCCAAATATACAAATGGTATCCTTCAAATCCCGGCCAAAAGCGTCAAATATTAAACCAAAGGTTTTCCGGCCAAGATCCAAAGTACGCCAAATAATCCCAAAATAACATCCCAACACTGCCTGAGTCTTCTCTACCCAACCCCCATACCCACTCACTTCGAATCTGCTTGGAACCTCTCGAATATTCTTTTAAATTTTTTTGGCCAAGAAACCTAGTTCCTATCTTCAAGATTTTGGACCGTGGCATCCCTAATCAAGTGTTTTTTTTTAAAAACACACGATTAGGGATGTTATGTGTCATGAATCTTGAAATATTCTTGCAAAAATGGCCGGCTAGAGCTTTCTTTGCAACTGTAAGTTCTGTTTCTTACAAAAATCCCTAAAATCTTTTATAAACCTGTTTTAGTTCGTTTGATTTCTATTTCTTTGTTTCTTTTCTTTTTCTGATTCTGGTTCGATTTGATTAATGAATAATTCAAGTATTAACTGATTAATGTTAGTTATCAGTTTAATTAGGTTTGATTGCATGTAATTCGATTTAGTAATGTAGATTTGCTTTGTTTCAATTTCTGTTTGGTTTTCCTTTAAATTTCGATTAGAACAGTTATGTCGTTAAACTTGATAATAAATTAGTTTAATTCATTGTTAATTGATAGATTAAGGATGTTAATTGTTCATGCATGTGTTAGTTGAAAGAAGAATTTAATTCAAATGGTTTTATTTCTGATTTC
Source organism: Nicotiana glauca (assembly GCA_026770625.1). Taxonomy (NCBI): domain Eukaryota; kingdom Viridiplantae; phylum Streptophyta; class Magnoliopsida; order Solanales; family Solanaceae; genus Nicotiana; species Nicotiana glauca. The sequence continues at coordinate 17,748 of MU676249.1, forward strand.
TGTTTTGTTCTGATTTTTGGATTGGTTATAGTTGAAGATAGAGTAATTAGTTTAATTGTAGTTAATTGCTAATTTAGGTAAAAGGTCCAGTTTACATAGTAGTAATTCAGGGTTTGGGATTGGTTCAATAAGGGTTAGTAATTCTGAGGAGAAAATGGGGGCATTTTGGGCATATAAAGTAGGCTAATAGTAATTACAGCATAGTTAAAGGGTAGTTTGGACAATAGAAAAGGGTATTTTAATCTGATTTGGTAATTTTTAAAATGAAGTAAGGGTAATATAGGAATTGTAATAGGTATAGAACATTCTAGAATGGGTTTTAATATAGGTTTCAATAAAATAGGTGTAGTAACTTATAGTACAAGTCAGAAATGAGGGGTAAAAAATAGAAATAAATAGGGACTAATGTGTGAAAAGGAAAATCTGAAATTCCCTCCAAATTATGTCTATAAAAGGGCATGTCCCTTTACTTGTAGGAAAAGTTTTTTTGGAACCTCCAGATTTTTCCTCCCCAAATTCCTCTTCAAATTTCAGATTAAATTTTCGAAATTCATAGCATAAAAATTCCAAAAAACAATAAAAAAACTTCAGCAAAATCCAGAAATCACTGTTCCATTCATTTTCAGATCAGAAACAGCTCATTTGTTCTGTTCTCTATTTGAATTTTAGTTGTTCAAAACCACTTGAAGTCATCTAGTTAATCGTTTGGATCAAATTTGCATTCCTGTTGGATTTTGAAAGTCACATGGGCTATTGATTCCATATTTGAAGTCATTTGCTGTTGCTGTTGCTGATTACTGTTACTGCTGTTACTGACTTGTCCTTCTTCATTTCTTAAACTTCCATGTACATATACACTACTTATATTGAGCTGAAGTGTCGATTATTTTAGAGAATCAATGAAGAAGAAGTTCAATTTATTTTTTTGATGCTTTTGTTAGATTTTCTTCTATGTGACTAGCTCTTCATGTTTAGCTTATTTGTAATTAGAACAATCATTTGGACTATTGAACTTGTATTAATTGGACTGCAATTAGTCATAGCTTAGGTTCATATCAACTTGTTCTATCAAGTAAGTAGTAGCAGTAGTTAGTTCTCTATTATCTGATCCATATTAGTTAAATGTTAATTGTAGTTAATCTCATATCAAATCAATAGAATAAGCTTGTGTTAGTTGATCTCATGTCAATTAGTTCATAAATGGTTTAAAAGCATGTTAGTTAAGAGGTATTATGTATTACAGGTGTAAGCCCGTTTAAATTTGTTAGTTTAGATGTCAAAATTAGCTGAGGTGTTCACATTTGTTTATCTCATAAAATCAGTAGTCAATTGACGTGTATAGGTAATAATATCTAAAATTAGTAATGTCTAAACTTCATTGGCAGTAAAAAAAATGAAATAATCTGAATTTTAATTTCAGTGATCAATTAACGTGAACAGGCTAGAATTTGATTTTAATTTCAGTGAAATTCCTTAAGTTGAATTGAACGGGCCACTTGGGCCCATTCTCATTAAACAAAGCCCATACCGGGCAGCCCAATGTCAAATGTAGGCTTTAAAGCCTTAATGAATGACATATGTTTGATCATATATATCTTTTGCACATTTGGGCTTAGCAATGGCCTGAGATTGGTCGTTCTTTAATAATTGATTGAATACAAGTGTTCTTATGGTTTGCTTTCAATACAATAATAAATTCATTAAAAATATAGGGAATTAATTCATAAATATAAAGTTTGGTTTTGAATTAGGTAGCGGGTTCAAGCTAAAAGGGTCTTCCCTTTTGTTTGAATCCGGACTTGAAATTTGAGACCTAAATTTATATTCGTGAATTAATTATCCTTTAGAAACGAAACAAAAAATAGAAAATTTAGTTATTTTAGGTTGGCCTTCAATAATAAAAAATGAGACGAGCCTCGCCAAACCAAATACAAATTGCGGGGCCCTCATTAATTACTTAATTAAAAATACTTAGAGACTCGGGACGGGCCGTTTAGCACATTTCACGGCCTTCCCACAAGATATCAATACGTTAGTCACTTTAGGCGTGTATTTTAATAATATTACCTTCCTAAATGCGGGTGCACATTTATGTGACCCAAATCTAAATCTCAACGAAGTCGAAATGTGTCAAAAGCCACGGGTACACTGGTGCAACGTGGTTCGAGATATGTTTTCACGACGTTGCAATTCTTATTAAAAAAATAAATATATAAAAAAAAGAAGCGGGTTACTAATAAAAAGCACATAAGTTAGAATATGTTTTGAAATCAGATAAAATCAAATACAACAGCTGAGCGACCGTGCTAGAACCACGGAATCCGAAAATGCCTAACACATTCTCCCGGGTTAACAAAATTCCTTACTCGGATTTCTAGTTCGCGGACTGTTAACAGAGTCATAATTTCCTCGGTTCCGGATTCAACAGGTGACTTGGGACACCATTAATCTCCCAAGTGGCGACTCTGATTTTTAATAATAAACCCCGTTCCGATTGTCCTTTAATTGGAAAAATCCCTTTTATTATACCTTTCACGGGGTGTAGTAAAGCCGGAAAAAGGAGGTGTGACAGCTCTGGCGACTCTGCTGGGGAAACAAACCCAGATCTTTGGTTCAGGGTTTAAGAATTCGAGCTCGGAATAATTGTTGTATTTGTTTATATCTGATTTTCCTACATATTTATGCTTAATATGCTAAATGTTTACCGTTTTGATATTATCTGAACTGTATATAAACTGTGCCGAAAACCCTTCTCTTCTCACCTCCAGGGATGTGCTTACTGGTTGAGACTCCATATTCTGTTAGTGTCAATACCCTGAAATAAGAAAGAGGCCAGATAAGTTACTAAGCCGGATGGCCTTTTGGTTCCTGGTACGTAGCCCCCTCCTCGACTCGAGTTGTCCGCTCGGGGACACAGTCTAGAATACATACCCAGATTTTGAATTTAGAATAACTTGACTTCATGCCGGATCCCTAGTAGGAGCGCTTATTTGCATCACGTGCATATGACTTAGGGGACTCAACACAGGGGTTGGGTTCGTCTAGGACAGATAACCGGATATGAAAAGACCACCATGATGCATTTTAAGTGCACTTATTTGTCTCGGGCCCGCATGCTGACCGGCTTTTCAATATCGGGAATTTTGGTAAAATTGAGAAAAAGAGAAAAAAGAGAGAAATAGCAGTCTAAAGAATTAATTATTTAGTTTTTAGAAAAATCGATACCCAAATGCTGTCGAAACTCTGCCGAAATTTCGAAAAAATGAAAAAAATGGAAATATTTTGTTTTTAATAGTTTGTTTTACTAAAAGCAAAGGAAAAATAGAAAAAGAGTCTTTATTTTTGGAAATTATTCGCAGAAAAAGAAAAAAGAAAAAGAGTCTTTATTTTAGTTTGGAAAAAAATAGGTTATTTTATTGTTTGTTGAAAATGAAAAAAAGAAAAAGAGAGTCGTTATTTTGTCTTGTTTTCAAAAATAGAAAAGAAAAATAGTTTGTCTTGCCATGAAAAATGAAAATGAAAATGAAAATGAGTCTTATTTTTTAAATAGTTTTTTAGTTTATTTTATTTGTTTATGAAATGCAAAAAAATAAAAATAAAAAAGAATCTTGACTTTGAAAGTAGTTTTGTTATTTGCTTATGAAATGCCAAAAATAAAAATGAAAAAAAGAGTCTTGTTTTAAAATAGTTCGTTAATTTGCCCGAACTACGCTGGTTTGATTCTCACTGGTTGTGTGATACGTAGGCAACCCTCATCGGGTCCAACCACCCCTTTTGCAAAAAATAGCCAAAAAAATGTCAATTTTTATTTTTTGTCATAAATAAATTAGGTGATACCGTTTTGCCAAAATAGCCGAATGTCCCCAAAAGGGCGCCGGAAGGTTGTTTGTGCAAAAACGGCCACCCTAAGTCATTTTCCAACAGTTAGCGGACACAGCCTTAAAATCTTCTCCTCGAAGTGCTGAAAGGCCGTATCGGCAAAACTGGGCTTTATTTTTGGAAATTAGAATTGAAAAAAAATATAGTATCTTTATCTTTTAGGTCATAAATAAGTAATTAAATCACCTTAATAAATGTGCAGGATGAGCACGACTCAAAATGAACCATTTTTGCATAAAATTCCTTTGGAGTTACGTCTGTGGTGGAATGATTTAGGCGAAGAAGGGCAAGATGAAGTCAATAAACACTTGAAAGGGCTCACCGGTTTGCTAGATATTGTGCCTCGGGGAGATATTATCAGAGCATTGATTACATGTTGGGACCCAGCGCATAACGTGTTCCACTTTTCGGACTTCGAGCTTACCCCGATATTAGAGGAAATAGCCAGCTACATTGGAAAAGATGAGGTTCCTTTAAGGCATAAGTATTTGGTTGCACCGAGAATTGTAG
>MU676249.1:38942-49078 GCA_026770625.1 Nicotiana glauca
GACTCATGACCCCTTGGCCGCGCCCCATGGCGGCCTAGCAAGCCTCCAAATGCCTAGCGCCATGGTCGGCCCCGTGGTCTTGGCTGCGCCAAGCGACAAGCGCGCATGTGCCTCTGTCGCCCCACCGATGCCTCTCGCCAGCGCCCAGTGGCTGGCCAATGACAACAGCGCCGCGCGCCCTGACAATGCCGCACGCGCACATCCTGATGCCTCGCCGGCGCCCAGCGATAGGCCCATTCCAACAGCACCTCGCGCCCAGACCCTGATGCCAAGCACCAGCGCCCAGCCTCAGGCAAACATATCAAGTGTCGCGCGCCACCAGCACCGCGCGCGCAGACCCTGTCCCGCAAGACCAAATTGCTGCCATCAGACTTGTTTGTACATTGTAATAAACTAAGTCCTTTTCTTTGTATTGTTTTAGGCTAGTTTACATCATTTTCATTCAGTGTGCTTCTACAGCTTTCATAGGGCTAGTCTTGTAACTTTGGTTTATTTTTTTTAAGCATTATTAGGGGGGACTAAGCAATCAAACATTTTCAAGCAATTATTTTTCTGTACTGGTGTCTCTCCCCCCTCGACACCGCATCTTTTGTAATCAACTTTCGTTCATCAATAAAATCAGCATCATCATTCAAAATCCAATTCACTCTCAGCTTCCGCAATTGCTCGTGACATTGGTTTTCCCGCACGGCACTGACAATCTAGTCTAGCGTGCGGAGGGGACCTCATTGGCGGACGGCAACCGCACTGACATCGGTTGCCTAGCCTTATGTTGCCCTTCCAAATAACATCAGGAAGGCGTTGCGTAACAGTTGGTATCAGAGCCCTAGGCTCGACATCGGACGAGGGAACACATTTGCCATCATCACCATTTCTGACCATGGTGAATCATGGGAAGCGTCTGGACTCCCTAGAAGAGACGGTTGACCGACTACGACCCATCATTGAATCGGTGCCTGATCTAAACACCAGCCTAGTGCAAAGGTTGGACGACCTGGACCGCAGCATGCGGCGGGCCGAAAATGACATTGCAAACATCAGTCGTGACTCTGAAGACGACAAGCAAGCGGCAGCCATTGAAACTGCCAATATTCATGGCAAATTTGAGGACCTCCTACAGGAGCGTGCCGACGATTTGGCCCATCGGCAACAAGAGGCAGACAAACTAACTGCCATGCAGCAAACCATAGACGACTTGACAGGCCATCTCAAATTGTCAATGCTGCCTTAAAGAGCCTGCTTCGAGGAGGCGATAACCACATCAGGGGTGCAGCAAATCTCACCCCCATTCCACACAAACTTAAGATACCGGAGCCCCTACCATACGACGGATCCCGGGATGCTAAAGAAGTGGAAAACTTCATCTTCGACGTCGAACAATACTTCGATGCTGTAGGCCATTTGGAGGAATCCAAAAAGGTAACAACAGTTGCCATGTATCTTCAGGGCGATGCCAAACTTTGGTGGCGGGTCAAATACGAAGCCATCAAGGTCGGTGAAGATACACTCCAGACATGGGATGAATTGAAGGCAGCCATACGCCTGCAGTTCTTCCCCGAAAATATAGAACACGATGCAAGGAGAAAGCTACGGGAGCTCCGCCACACCAGATCAGTGAGGGAGTACGTGCGCGAATTCTCCGCACTCATACTGAACATACGCGACATGGGGGACAAGGACAAACTATTCGCATTCATTGAAGTTTTGAAACCTCATGCCCGTATGGAACTACAGAGACAACGGGTAAGCACCCTGCCCAAGGCTATTCAAGCTGTTGAATGCCTTGGCGACTATCATTTGGGAACTCAGAACGACAGGCCCTAGCCGCCTGTCCGAGAGGGCTTCAGTGGGAACCATCCCAGACATGGTGGCCCAAGCAAAAGTGGGGGAGATCGGAGTGTATCCAAAACTAAGACTCCTCCCTCCAACAGCAACAGCACTTCCTCCGTCAACAACAATCAAGGGAGAAAGCCTCCCTCAGAATGTCATCATTGCGGTGGGGCACATTGGAACAATGAATGCCAAACATAAAGGTCAATGCTCATCAAACTTTGGAGGATGAGACAGATGCATCTGACACATCAGAACCAGATCAGGTAGGCGCCTCCAATGCACTTGTTGGATCTATCCCACATGCCTTAGCGGGGATTGGTGCATGTCCTCCTAAGAAAGTATCAGCCCCAGTCACAAAGAAGGGGAAAGAAAAGATGGACGAAGGACCTCCTAATCAAGCGAGAGCCCTAATGTTCGTCGAGCTGAAAGTGAATGGCCATTCCATTCACGCACTGATAGACACGGGTGCTACCCATAACTACTTGGACTCAACCCAGGTAGAGCGCCTTAGTCTAGTCATCAAGAAGAGTAAAGGCCGCGTCAAGGCCATCAACTCACCTCCCCAGACATTGGGCGAAACAACCACAAATGTCCCAGTGAAACTTGGCCCATACAAGGGAAGCATCGACCTGCACATCGCAACCATAGATGACTTCGACATGATAGTGGGTTTGGAGTTCATGAGGTAAACCAACACCATTCCGGTACCATATGCCAACATGCTCCTCATGATGGGAGAAAACGGGGCCAAGCCCTGCACCATACCGTGCTTTCCCATAAAAGCGGTCGTTGGAAGCATCTCGGCCATGCAGTTGGAGAAGGTAGTCGACAAACATGAATCCTTGGTTCCGGCTACCCCTCCTAACAACAAACATCCATCATGTCCTCGGCCACAAAACACGGGTGACTCTCATCAGTGTGTGAAGACTTGTCAGCCATGCTACAAGGACAAGCCGGATCACTCATCACAGAAGGGACTCCCTTACAGCCATCACATGTCCCACAGAGACCATGGGAAAGTGTTTCCCTCAAGTTCATCACAGGATTGCCCCAAGTTGGCAACACTGCATCCATCATGGTTGTCATAGATCAATTCTCAAACTATGAAACCCTCATAGCAGCCCCGCATAACATCTCAGCGGAAGATGCAGCCAGACTCTTCTTCTCGCACATCATCAAACATTGGGGCATGCCCAAACACATTGTTAGCGAGCGCGATTCATGCTTCACTAGCAACTTTTAGACTCATCTCTTCAGGAGCTTTGGGTCAACAGTGAGTCACAACTCATCCATCCACCCATTATCGGATGGCCAGACAGAACGGTTCAATGACATGCTGGAGGAATATCTTCGCAACTTTGCAACCAGATCACAGAAACATTGGGTGAAGCTCTTGGATGCTGCTCAACTGTGTTTCAATTATCAAAAGGGCCTTCATACAAACCAGACCCCTTTTGAACTTGTTACAGGACAGCAACCGCTTCTCCCGCAAACAGAGAATGCATCCATCATGCCCAAATTTCCTCGAGCTGCCAGCTTCTCGAGCGAATGGGAGCGCAACATGGAGATAGTGTGGAGCTATCTCGTCAGAGCCCAAGAGCGGGCAAAAAGGTTCACCGAACATAATCTTTGCTTTGCCCATCATCAAACAAGGGACAAAGTAATGTTATGTATCCCAAAGCAGTACTTGTTCGCAGAGAGGACCCATGACCCTCGCCTGCAACAAAAATACATCGGGCCCCTGTCCATTCAAAAACGCATTGGGAAATCCTCATATCAGGTGAAAACTCCATCATGGTGGAAGATCCATCCAGTCTTCCATACCAGCCGCATAACATCATTGCTTCGTTACCAAAGCAAGCACAAAGAACAGAGGGGCGCAGACCTCCCAGAACAGAAGGGCACAGACCTCCCAGAACAGAGGGGCACAGACCTCCCAACCATCATCCATCATCATCATCATAAGGCTCCGAGGACGGTGCCAACTCAGGTGGGGGAGAATTTCATGGTCTGCTTTCCACACACGCCTCATGACCCCTTGGTCGCGCCCCATGGAGGCCTAGCAAGCCTCTCAATGCCTAGCGCTATGGTCGGCCCCGTGATCTTGGCTGCGCCAAGCAACAAGCGTGCATGTGCCTTTGTCGCCCCACCGATGCCTCTCGCCAGCGCCTAGTGGCTGGCCAATGACAACATTGTCGCGCGCCCTGACAATGCCGCGCGCACACATCCTGATGCCTCGCCGGTGCCCAGCGGCAGGCCCATTCCAACAGTGTCTCGCGCCCAGACCCTGATGTCAAGCACCAGCGCCCAGCCTCAGGCAAACATATCAAGTGTCGCGCGCGCCACCAGCACCGCGCGCGCAGACCCTGTCCCGCAAGACCAAGTTGTTGCCATCGGACTTGTTTGTACATTGTAATAAACTAAGTCCTTTTCATTGTATTGTTTTAGGCTAGTTTACATCATTTTCATTCAGTGTGCTTCTAAAGCTTTCATAGGGCTAGTCTTGTAACTCTGGTTTATTTTTTTAAGCATTATTAGGGGGGACTAAGCAATCAAACATTTTCAAGCAATCATTTCTCTGTACTGGTGTCTCTCCCCCTCGACACCGCATCTTTTGTAATCAGCTTTCATTCATCAATAAAATCAGCATCATCATTCAAAACCCAATTCACTCTCAGCTTCCGCAATTGTTCGTGACATTGATTTTCCCGCACGGCACTGACAATCTAGTCTAGCGTGCGGAGGGGACCTCATTGGCGGATGGCAACCGCACTGACATCGGTTGCCTAGCCTTACGTTGCCCTTCCAAAGAACATCAGGAAGGCGTTGCGTAACAGTTAGTATGGTTGTTATACAAGAACAAAGTAAACAAAGTTTAGAGTACGAGTAAGTATTCCTTCTTTTGTAAGAAGTGCTTTATTTTCAAAGTGAGTCTTTTCAGCATGAACAAGTTAGACCGTACCACGAATATCAAATATCGAATTAAAAAAGATCCGAGATAGAAAAAAGTCAAGCTTTAATTCGGAGCTTGTTGTCAAAAAAAATTTATTTCGACGGCGCCCTTTAATTTTATAATTTTTCTAACTGCTTAAAATATTTCTAAAAAATAAATGAAGATCGATGTGCCGTGATGAACAAGATCAGTGAACATAAACCCAAAAATAAACAAAAGAAAATGAAAACGTAGTTAGTGACATGAGGCCATACGTGTCTTACTTATTAAACAACGAGTGACGTAAGTCCCTGCCTACTTGTTGGTCACGCCTAACTTTTGAAAACATTGTAGTATTATTTATTATAGATAAACAGTCATCCTCTTTACTTCATTTTTATTAACATAAGTAATGACATCACCTTTAAGGTGTATTGTTGATATGATTCTTGTATTTAATTGAACCCAAATATCAAATTTTTAATGGACGAATGGGGTGCAAATGGACCAGATTGGTTCAGTTATATTAATAGCATGTTCGGTCAGCTGCAAAAATCAGCTTATTTTAATAAGTACTTTTTATCAAAAGTATTTTTCTCAAAAGTACTTTTGGTGAGAAACAGTTTGTGTTTGTGTAATTAGTTTGAAAAGTACTTCTGAACAGTAATTAGTATTTGACCAAGCTTTAAAAAACTGCTTTGAAGTATATTTTTCTCAAAAGTGTTTCTCAAAAAAATACTTTCGGAGAAAAGCTACTTTTTTCTGCTTTTCCAAAATTGCTTCTGTTTCTCTTCAAAAGCACTTTTTTCCTTCCAAAAGCTTGGCCAAACACCTTCATTTTTGGCCAAAAGTATTTTTGGCAAAAAAAAAAAAAAAACACTTTTGGCCAAAAAGAAGTTTGGCCAAACAGGCTATAAAATCGAACAAATATATTATATTGGTTTGAATTGGTTCGATGTTGTCGGATTTTTGGACTTTTTGTTATATGAATATTATTTCAATTTTACTCTGTTAAATTTTTTATGAGTAAATGTATGTTTAGAACAAATATATGATCTATTAAAATATTCTTATGGAAGAATTTTCTTAGTAACACATGATAGTTATTTTTTAATCGTCACAATAATTTTACGTTAATGTACAGTTTCAAGATTAACCAGATTTAATAATTCGCCATAAAATATAAATATTAATCTATATAATTATATGTTCTATTTAATTTTAAATTATCGAAATACCATTTTAAATTCAAAAAAAATATAAGAATTTATAGATCTTGACATATAATATAGAAGAACAAAGAGATTGATGCATTTCAGTAACACTTGATAAGAAAGTGATCATACAACCCATTATATAAAGTTAATAAATATAGCATTTCATATTTAATTAAATATTTCATCCCATTAGAGAATTGTAATTTCTAGATATTTTATAAAGAAAATTCTATAAAAAAAGTCTTAAAAATATATATAAAAATTATATATTTATATGTCGGTTTGGTTCGGATTTTATTACTCAATATCAAACCAAATCAAACTAACGAATTTTTTAATCGGTTTAATTTGACTTTTCGAATTGGTACGGTTTTCGATCCGGTTTGTACACCCCTATAGACGAATATCAATTCTCCCTTTTAACTTTGTAAAAAACTCGAGCTTTAATTCTTTTTAACGATATGGGAAGTGAAGTCGTGTTAGAAAGTGATGGCAATAACATTCCTGAATCTAAAAATTCCAGGAATTTTTATGATAAATGGTGTCTAAAACAAAGATCAGCGTAAGCAATGCCAAAAACGTACAAAGAATAATACTTCCGGCAGTGAAAACGAAAATGTGATACACCCGGTTGTTTTTTATTTTAGTTTTCCATATTAACAATGTAATAAAAATGCATTTATGTAGAGAAGATAGTTCAGTATCTATGTTGTTCGAACTTTCCAAAAATATTGATGGGTGCGTGTCGGATCCTTCAAAAATAATATATTTTTGAAAGATGTGGTAGCTGTTTTGGATAGGCCGCGCAATATAATTTAGTATAACATTTTACAATTTGAAATAAAAAAAGAAATAATCCTGTAAAATAAATTATATTTATATTCTAATCTCTTACATGTAAAAATAGAAGTATCTAATGAAGAGATTCGACATAAAATTTTAAAAAAATATAATTGATCGTTAAACCAATTGACCCCGTATTTATATACGAGTCATATCTTTAATGAAGGATTACTTCATTATTGCATTAATAATTTGCACCCTAACATCGTCTTAAACATAACACATACAAATGCATAGCTGTTAGCCTGTTACGTAAACAAATTCTTAATTAAAAAAAAAATCATAAGGAAAAATAAGAAGATGAAAGAGATGCCTCCATACTATGAAAAGCAAACATGTCTTTTTTGTTTGTTTATATCAGGCAATATCTAAAACTTACGAACTCAAACTTGTTTTATTTCTAATTGGATACTGATCACGCCCACCTTATAAAAACGATAAAGCGGTGGCTACAAATATATTCTGGTTAACAAGTTCGAAGTCAAATCCCACAGGAAAATAACCTATCAAGCACAACTGCTAGACTCACAAAAATTCACGTATTCAATCTTTAGAGATATTTGATTAACAATATGGGTGTTTATTAACTAAATATTATGTAATAAAAATGCAGTAAATTAAGACTAGCTATAGACTGATTGTAAGCAAGAATGAGAATGGTCTAAGGTTATGATTTTCCCTCTTGTCGGAATCCTTTTCGCTATGTTTGCTATAAATTTGCCTAAATCTTCTCTATCGATCATGAGCACTCTGACTGTCGTAATACTTCCCTAAGTAATTACAATAATTTCTAGACATATTCTCCCGAATTACGGTAGTTGACCTTAGTTACAGCTCACTTAGATCGCGCTCAAAGTTTCGTTATCCCTAATCCCACCTTTAAACCCTTCGTATTGTTCCCTCATATATGTTAAGAATGGTGTTGTTCAAAAACTATCTAAATATACACTCTCTCCCGAGTAATGCATACTAAATAGGCACATCCAATTGAGGGTCCTTCAATCAACAGCAATTACAATATAGTTGAACAAACAGAAAAATTATTAAGGCAAATCTATATTAACATATCAGAAATTCATCCTCCAAGAGGTTCCATCAAAACCCTAGATTAAATGTTTAGCTACGCATAATCGTTTTCACAATTACAACAGTAGAATTCATCATCAATGATCAAAACAAGAGGAAGAAAGGTAAAACTCTATGCCGAATCTTCCACCTTGCCTCTTGCCTCTTCTTGCCTTCAAGAATCCTTCAAAAACCTTGATACCTACTCTTTGGGCAACCTGCTCTTCTTATATGTTAAGGAGAGTTTCCCCCGAACTTATGAAATTACCCCTGAAAATAATGTTCCTCGGAGTGACGAGCGCGGCCGCGCTTGGATCGCGCTTGGGCCACGCATATCACGTTCTATTCTGCCTGACGAGCGCGGCTAGAGCGCGCCTGCGCTCATGAAGTTCAGCTGTTTTCTATTTTTTCCTTCTTCTTTCACGCGCATTTACCTATGATTGGCTTTCCTTGCTCTAAATTAGCTCCAAACCCTATTCAATGACCTCATAATCAAGACCTACTCCTGCAAAGCACAAAATTCATAATTAGAGCTATTTGTTGTCATGTAACCTTTACATAACAATAAAGCATAGTTAAGTTGGGGCGTAAATGGTCGCTAAACTACATGAATATAGCCTATTATCAACATCACACACTTAAACTATTGCTCGTCACCGAGCAATCAACCATACTCTACAGAGGTTCCTTCGCCAAGCAACTTCTCTAACATATCACCCCAAGAACATACCACAAGGAATTGGTCCAATAGTGTAACATATTTGCCTCAAGAGTTGACTCTCATATGTCGTGCAATATTCCTAACTTACTCACTTACTTTGCACAGAGGTCAAGATGTAACTTTCCTTTATGAATCAAGTGCCTTCACATCGCAAATGAGAATAGTTCCAGAATCAATAAACATTCAGAACAATTAGGAACTCAAATAGACAAAATTCACTCACTCTCGGAAAGAACACTCATATACCACAAAAGATACACCATAGGCTTGCCCGTAGTATACTACTCTACTAGTCGAGCTCATTCACTATAGGATCAAATAGGACTTTATTTGGTTGTAATGTAGACTAAGGGACGGGTAGGATACATTTGGATATAAGAGTGAATACACATCCCTAAGCACTTTAATACATATACTTTCACATTCATAACCCCACACTTACGTCAACTAAGACTCCACCGTTTACATAAATATATATTAACCCCCTGCTTCTTTAAACGCACTTAATCAAGAGCCAAATTTATCAAAGACTATTTTTTTTCACAACAATGTAACTATTTTATTCTCTTTTTTTTATTCATTCAATTGGCTCTTACTCATTCAAAACCGTGCACCTTTCTCCCGATTTCGTTAATTCCACTCAAAATACAAACCAAACACCCCACACTTTAGCTTTACCAGTTCATCACAATTCAAGTGCTTATGGGAGGTGAAAGGGTTCAAATGAATGATTCATTCAAACAATTGGGTGAGGCTTGCAATGTGGTTGTCAAGGAAAAAGGATTACAGTCTCAAAAGGGTTAACTACGGTACATAACAATTAGGCGGGTAAACTATACATATCCAGTCCAACAAAGAAACGCCTATATCACTATTAAGACTAAATAAAACTACTATTTCGCTTTGCAAACACACATGGCAAGTTCTAGAAATCAAATGCAATGCACAGAATACAATAAATCTCACACACACATGGCATACGACTCACTCCAGATTGGCGTATCAAAACACTCTCGTCTGAGTACTTAAGTGAAGTTAAGAACATACATTTTAAGGCACTCTAACAAGAATCAACAACTAAGACTAAGCATCACACTAAAGTGTCTATTGTATTCAAGGCGTAACAGCATTAAGAGATTCTATTTCCATCTCAGCTCATAGCCCATAAGTAACTAAAAAAATAAAAAATATCAAAAAAAACTAACTACACCCGATTCAAACAAAACCTTTGGAAAAGAACCGCGTGTTACACCTCCTTTTTACCGGATTACTACACCTGGGGAAGGGATATAATAAAGGAATGAGTTTTTCCACTTAAAGGACAGTCGGAACAGGATTTATTTATTTAGATTCAGAGTCGCCACTTGGGAGATTAATGGTGTCCCAAGTCACCGATTGAATCCCGTCCCGAGGAAATATGACTCTGTTAACAGTTCGCGAACCAGAAATTCGGATAAGAAATTCTGTTAATCCGAGAGAAGGTGTTAGGCACTCCCGAATTCCGTGGTTCTAGCACGGTCGCTCA
>MDKF010959758.1:0-10682 GCA_026770625.1 Nicotiana glauca
CTCAAATCTCTGAGTTGTGCCTTTTTAGACATAGGGCCTCCATTCCCTAGTCGCTGTTTGCCAACATTATGGCTCTAATCCCCGAGTTGAGCCTTTTTAGACATAGGGCCTCCACTCCCTAGTCACATTTTGCCAACATTAGGGCTCCAATCCCTAAGTTGAGCCTTTTTAGACATAGGTCCTCCGTTCTCTAGTCGCCGACCTTTGCCAACATTAGGACTCCAATCCTTGAGTTGAGCCTTTTTAGACATAGGTCCTCCATTCCCTAGTCACCTTTTGCCAATATTAAGGCTCCAATCCCTGAATTGACCATTTAGACATAGGGCTTCCATTCCCTAGTCACCTTTTTGCCAACATTAGGGCTCCAATCCCTGAGTTGTGCCTTTTAGACATAGGGACTCCATTCCCTCGTCACCTTTTGCCAACATTAGGGCTCCAATCCCTAAGTTGTGCTTTTTAGACATAGGGCCCCCATTCCCTAGTCGCCTTTTGCCAATATTAAGATTCCAATCACTAAGTTGAGCCTTTTTAGACATAGGGCCTTTATTCCCTAGTCTCCTTTTGCCAATATTAGAGCTCCATTCCCAAGTCGCCTTTCGGAAACATTAGGGCTGCAATCCCTGAGTTGAACCTTTTAGATATCGGGTCTCCATTCCCTAGTCGCCTTTTTCAAACATTACGGCTCTTATCCCTGAGTTATACCATTTTAGACATGGGGCCTCCATTCCCTAGTTGCCTTTTGCCAACATTAGGGCTTCAATCCCTGAGTTGAACCTTTTTAGACATATGGCCTCCATTCCCTAGTCGCCTTTTGCCAATATTAGGTCTCCAATCCAAGAATTGAGCCTTTTTAGTCATAGGGTCTCCATTCCCTAGTCGCCTTTCGCCAGCATTAGGGCTCCAATCCCTGAGTTGAACCTTTTTAGACATAGGGCCTCCATTCCCTAGTCGCCTTTTGCCTACATTAGGGCTCCAATCCCATAGTTGAGCCTTTTTAGTCATAGGGCCTCCATTCCCTAGTCGCCGTTTCCTAACACTAGTGCTCCAATCCGTGAGTTGTCCCTTTTAGATATATGGCTTCCATTCCCTAATCACCGTTTGCCAACATTAGGGCTTCAATCCCTCAGTTGTGCCTTTTTAGACATGGGGCCACCATTCCCTAGTTTCCTTTTGCCAACATTAGGGCTCCAATCCCTGAGTTGAGCCTTTTTTGACATAGGGCCTACATTCCCAAGTCGCCTATTGCCAATGTTAGGGTTTCAAATCCCTGTGTTGAGCCTTTTTAGTCATACGACCTCCATTCCCTAGTCGCCTTTTGCCATCATTTGGGCTCCAATCCCTGAGTTGTGCCTTTTTAGACATAGGGAGTCAATTCCCTAGTCGCCTTTTGCAAAAATTAGGGCTCCGATCCCTAAGTTGTGCCTTTTTAGACATAGGTCCT
Organism: Nicotiana glauca; assembly: GCA_026770625.1. Lineage (NCBI taxonomy): Eukaryota > Viridiplantae > Streptophyta > Magnoliopsida > Solanales > Solanaceae > Nicotiana > Nicotiana glauca. Next base: position 1,442 of record MDKF010959758.1, read on the forward strand.
CCATTCCCTAGTCACCTTTTGCCAACATTAGGGCTCCAATCCCTAAGTAGTGCCTTTTAGACATAGGGCCTTTATCCCCTAGTCGCCTTTTGCCAACATTAGGGCTCCAATCCCTAAGTTGCACCTTTTAGACACTGGGCCTCCACTCCCTAGTCAACTTTTGTCAACATTAGAGCTCCAATCCCTGAGTTGAGACATTTTATACAAAGGTCCTCCATTCCCTAGTCACCGCCTTTTGCCAATCCCTGAGCTAAGACTTTTTTGACATAGGGTCTCCATTCCCTAGTAGCCTTTTTCCAACATTAGGGCTACAATCCCTTAGTTGAACCTTTTTAGACATAGGGCCTCCATTCTCTCGTCACCTTTTACCAACATTAAGGCTCCAATCCCACAGTTGAGCCTTTTTAATCATAGGGCCTCCATTCCCTAGTCGCCTTTTCCCAACATTAGGCCTCCAATCCCTAAGTTGTGCGATTAAGACAAAGGGCTTACATTCCCTAATCACCGTTTGCCAACATTAGGGCTCCAATCCCTGAGTTGTGCCTTTTTAGACATGGGGCCACCATTCCCTAGTCGCTTTTTGCCAATATTAGGGCTCTAATCCCTTAGATGATCCTTTTTAGACATAGGGCCTCCATTCCCTAGTCGCCTTTTGCCAACGTAAGGGCTCCAATACATGTGTTGAGCCTTTTTAGTCATAGGGCCTCCATTCCCTAGTCGCCTTTTGCCAGCATTAGGGCTTCAATCCCTGAGTTGTGCCATTTTAGACATAAGGCATCAATTCCCTAGTCACCTTTTGCCAATATTAGGGCTCCAATCCCTGAGTTGTGCCTTTTAGACATAGGGACTCCATTCTCTTGTCACCTTTTACCAACATTAGGGCTTCAATCCCTGAGTTGTGCTTTTAGACATAGGGCCTCCATTCCCTAGTCGTCTTTTGCCAACATTAAGATCCCAATCACTGAGTTGAGCCTTTTTAGACACAGGGCCTCCATTTCCTAGTCCTCTTTTTGCCAATATTAGGGCTCCAATCCCTGAGTTGAGCCTTTCTAGACATAGGTTCTCCATTACCAAGTCGCCTTTCAGAAACATTAAGGCTGCAATCCCTGAGTTGAACCTTTTAGACAACGGGTCTCCATTCCCTAGTCGCCTTTTTCAAACATTACGGCTCCTATCCCAGAGTTATACCATTTTAGATATGGGGCCTCCATTACCTAGTCGCCCTTTGCCAACATTAGGGCTCCAATCCCTGAGTTGAACCTTTTGAGACATAGGGGCTCCATTCCCTAGTCGCCTTTTGCCTACATTAGGGCTCCAATGCCAGAGTTGAGCCTTTTTAGTCATAGGGCCTCCATTCCCTAGTCACCTTTTGCCAACATTAGGGCTCCAATTCCTGAGTCGTACCTTTTAGACATAGGGCCTCCATTCCCTACTCGACTTTTGCCAACATTAGGTCTCCAATCCCAGAGTTGAACCTTTTTAAACATAGGGCCTCCATTTCCTAGTCGCCTTTTGCCAACCTTAGGGCTCCAGTCCTTGAGTTGCGCCTTTTTAGACATAGGTCCTCCATTCCCTAGTCACCGCCTTTTGCCAACATTAGGACTCTAATCCCTGAGTTGAGCCTTTTTAGACATCGGGCCTCCATTCCCTAGTCGCCTATTTCCAACATTAGGGCTTCAATCACAGAGTTGTGTCTTATATACATAGGGCCTCCATTCCCTAGTCACCTTTTGCCAACATTAGGTCTCCAATCCCTGAGTTGTGCCTTTTAGACATAGGCCCTCCATTCGCTAGTCGTCTTTTGCCAATATTAGGGCTCCAATCCCTGAGTTGAGCCTTTTTAGACATAGGGCCTCCATTCCCTAGTCACCTTTTGCCAAAATTAGGTCTCCAATCCCTGAGTTGTGCCTTTTAGACATAGGCCCTCCATTCGCTAGTCGTCTTTTGCCAATATTAGGGCTCCAATCCCTGAGTTGAGCCTTTTTAGACATAGGGCCTCCATTCCCTAGTCACCTTTTGCCAAAATTAGGTCTCCAATCCCTGAGTTGTGCCTTTTAGACATAGGCCCTCCATTCGCTAGTCGTCTTTTGCCAATATTAGGGCTCCAATCCCTGAGTTGAGCCTTTTTAGACATAGGGCCTCCATTCCCTAGTCACCTTTTGCCAAAATTAGGTCTCCAATCCCTGAGTTGTGCCTTTTAGACATAGGCCCTCCATTCGCTAGTCGTCTTTTGCCAATATTAGGGCTCCAATCCCTGAGTTGAGCCTTTTTAGACATAGGGCCTCCATTCCCTAGTCACCTTTTGCCAAAATTAGGTCTCCAATCCCTGAGTTGTGCCTTTTAGACATAGGCCCTCCATTCGCTAGTCGTCTTTTGCCAATATTAGGGCTCCAATCCCTGAGTTGAGCCTTTTTAGACATAGGGCCTCCATTCCCTAGTCACCTTTTGCCAAAATTAGGTCTCCAATCCCTGAGTTGTGCCTTTTAGACATAGGCCCTCCATTCGCTAGTCGTCTTTTGCCAATATTAGGGCTCCAATCCCTGAGTTGAGCCTTTTTAGACATAGGGCCTCCATTCCCTAGTCACCTTTTGCCAAAATTAGGTCTCCAATCCCTGAGTTGTGCCTTTTAGACATAGGCCCTCCATTCGCTAGTCGTCTTTTGCCAATATTAGGGCTCCAATCCCTGAGTTGAGCCTTTTTAGACATAGGGCCTCCATTCCCTAGTCACCTTTTGCCAAAATTAGGTCTCCAATCCCTGAGTTGTGCCTTTTAGACATAGGCCCTCCATTCGCTAGTCGTCTTTTGCCAATATTAGGGCTCCAATCCCTGAGTTGAGCCTTTTTAGACATAGGGCCTCCATTCCCTAGTCACCTTTTGCCAAAATTAGGTCTCCAATCCCTGAGTTGTGCCTTTTAGACATAGGCCCTCCATTCGCTAGTCGTCTTTTGCCAATATTAGGGCTCCAATCCCTGAGTTGAGCCTTTTTAGACATAGGGCCTCCATTCCCTAGTCACCTTTTGCCAAAATTAGGTCTCCAATCCCTGAGTTGTGCCTTTTAGACATAGGCCCTCCATTCGCTAGTCGTCTTTTGCCAATATTAGGGCTCCAATCCCTGAGTTGAGCCTTTTTAGACATAGGGCCTCCATTCCCTAGTCACCTTTTGCCAAAATTAGGTCTCCAATCCCTGAGTTGTGCCTTTTAGACATAGGCCCTCCATTCGCTAGTCGTCTTTTGCCAATATTAGGGCTCCAATCCCTGAGTTGAGCCTTTTTAGACATAGGGCCTCCATTCCCTAGTCACCTTTTGCCAAAATTAGGTCTCCAATCCCTGAGTTGTGCCTTTTAGACATAGGCCCTCCATTCGCTAGTCGTCTTTTGCCAATATTAGGGCTCCAATCCCTGAGTTGAGCCTTTTTAGACATAGGGCCTCCATTCCCTAGTCACCTTTTGCCAAAATTAGGTCTCCAATCCCTGAGTTGTGCCTTTTAGACATAGGCCCTCCATTCGCTAGTCGTCTTTTGCCAATATTAGGGCTCCAATCCCTGAGTTGAGCCTTTTTAGACATAGGGCCTCCATTCCCTAGTCACCTTTTGCCAAAATTAGGTCTCCAATCCCTGAGTTGTGCCTTTTAGACATAGGCCCTCCATTCGCTAGTCGTCTTTTGCCAATATTAGGGCTCCAATCCCTGAGTTGAGCCTTTTTAGACATAGGGCCTCCATTCCCTAGTCACCTTTTGCCAAAATTAGGTCTCCAATCCCTGAGTTGTGCCTTTTAGACATAGGCCCTCCATTCGCTAGTCGTCTTTTGCCAATATTAGGGCTCCAATCCCTGAGTTGAGCCTTTTTAGACATAGGGCCTCCATTCCCTAGTCACCTTTTGCCAAAATTAGGTCTCCAATCCCTGAGTTGTGCCTTTTAGACATAGGCCCTCCATTCGCTAGTCGTCTTTTGCCAATATTAGGGCTCCAATCCCTGAGTTGAGCCTTTTTAGACATAGGGCCTCCATTCCCTAGTCACCTTTTGCCAAAATTAGGTCTCCAATCCCTGAGTTGTGCCTTTTAGACATAGGCCCTCCATTCGCTAGTCGTCTTTTGCCAATATTAGGGCTCCAATCCCTGAGTTGAGCCTTTTTAGACATAGGGCCTCCATTCCCTAGTCACCTTTTGCCAAAATTAGGTCTCCAATCCCTGAGTTGTGCCTTTTAGACATAGGCCCTCCATTCGCTAGTCGTCTTTTGCCAATATTAGGGCTCCAATCCCTGAGTTGAGCCTTTTTAGACATAGGGCCTCCATTCCCTAGTCACCTTTTGCCAAAATTAGGTCTCCAATCCCTGAGTTGTGCCTTTTAGACATAGGCCCTCCATTCGCTAGTCGTCTTTTGCCAATATTAGGGCTCCAATCCCTGAGTTGAGCCTTTTTAGACATAGGGCCTCCATTCCCTAGTCACCTTTTGCCAAAATTAGGTCTCCAATCCCTGAGTTGTGCCTTTTAGACATAGGCCCTCCATTCGCTAGTCGTCTTTTGCCAATATTAGGGCTCCAATCCCTGAGTTGAGCCTTTTTAGACATAGGGCCTCCATTCCCTAGTCACCTTTTGCCAAAATTAGGTCTCCAATCCCTGAGTTGTGCCTTTTAGACATAGGCCCTCCATTCGCTAGTCGTCTTTTGCCAATATTAGGGCTCCAATCCCTGAGTTGAGCCTTTTTAGACATAGGGCCTCCATTCCCTAGTCACCTTTTGCCAAAATTAGGTCTCCAATCCCTGAGTTGTGCCTTTTAGACATAGGCCCTCCATTCGCTAGTCGTCTTTTGCCAATATTAGGGCTCCAATCCCTGAGTTGAGCCTTTTTAGACATAGGGCCTCCATTCCCTAGTCACCTTTTGCCAAAATTAGGTCTCCAATCCCTGAGTTGTGCCTTTTAGACATAGGCCCTCCATTCGCTAGTCGTCTTTTGCCAATATTAGGGCTCCAATCCCTGAGTTGAGCCTTTTTAGACATAGGGCCTCCATTCCCTAGTCACCTTTTGCCAAAATTAGGTCTCCAATCCCTGAGTTGTGCCTTTTAGACATAGGCCCTCCATTCGCTAGTCGTCTTTTGCCAATATTAGGGCTCCAATCCCTGAGTTGAGCCTTTTTAGACATAGGGCCTCCATTCCCTAGTCACCTTTTGCCAAAATTAGGTCTCCAATCCCTGAGTTGTGCCTTTTAGACATAGGCCCTCCATTCGCTAGTCGTCTTTTGCCAATATTAGGGCTCCAATCCCTGAGTTGAGCCTTTTTAGACATAGGGCCTCCATTCCCTAGTCACCTTTTGCCAAAATTAGGTCTCCAATCCCTGAGTTGTGCCTTTTAGACATAGGCCCTCCATTCGCTAGTCGTCTTTTGCCAATATTAGGGCTCCAATCCCTGAGTTGAGCCTTTTTAGACATAGGGCCTCCATTCCCTAGTCACCTTTTGCCAAAATTAGGTCTCCAATCCCTGAGTTGTGCCTTTTAGACATAGGCCCTCCATTCGCTAGTCGTCTTTTGCCAATATTAGGGCTCCAATCCCTGAGTTGAGCCTTTTTAGACATAGGGCCTCCATTCCCTAGTCACCTTTTGCCAAAATTAGGTCTCCAATCCCTGAGTTGTGCCTTTTAGACATAGGCCCTCCATTCGCTAGTCGTCTTTTGCCAATATTAGGGCTCCAATCCCTGAGTTGAGCCTTTTTAGACATAGGGCCTCCATTCCCTAGTCACCTTTTGCCAAAATTAGGTCTCCAATCCCTGAGTTGTGCCTTTTAGACATAGGCCCTCCATTCGCTAGTCGTCTTTTGCCAATATTAGGGCTCCAATCCCTGAGTTGAGCCTTTTTAGACATAGGGCCTCCATTCCCTAGTCACCTTTTGCCAAAATTAGGTCTCCAATCCCTGAGTTGTGCCTTTTAGACATAGGCCCTCCATTCGCTAGTCGTCTTTTGCCAATATTAGGGCTCCAATCCCTGAGTTGAGCCTTTTTAGACATAGGGCCTCCATTCCCTAGTCACCTTTTGCCAAAATTAGGTCTCCAATCCCTGAGTTGTGCCTTTTAGACATAGGCCCTCCATTCGCTAGTCGTCTTTTGCCAATATTAGGGCTCCAATCCCTGAGTTGAGCCTTTTTAGACATAGTGCCTCCATTCCCTAGTCGCCTTTTGCCAACATTAGGGCTCCAGTATCTAAGTTGCGACTTTTTAGAAATAGGTCCTCCATTCCCTAGTCGCCGCCTTTTGCCAACATTAGGATCTAATCCCTGAGTTGAGCCTTTTTAGACATAGGGCCTCCATTCCCTAGTCGCCTTTTTCCAATATTAGGGCTTCAATCACCGAGTTGTGTCTTATATACATAGGGCCTCCATTCCCTAGTCACCTTTTGCCAACATTAGGGCTCCAATTCCTCAGTTGTACCTTTTAGACATAGGGCCTCCATTCCCTAGTCACATTTTGCATACATTAGGTCTCCAATCCCTGAGTTGAACATTTTTAAACATAGGGCCTCTATTCCGTAGCCGCCTTTTTCCCACATTAGGGCTCCAGTCCCTGAGTTGCGCCTTTTTAGAAATAGGTCCTCCATTCCCTAGTCAACTTTTGCCAACATTAGGACTCCAATCCCTGAGTTTAGCCTTTTTAGACATAGGTCTTCCTTTCCTTAGTAGCCTTTTGCCAACATTAGGGCTCCAATCCCTGAGTTGAGCCTTTTAGACATAGGGGCTCCATTCCCTAGTCACCTTTTGACAACATTTGGGCTCCAATCCTTGAGTTGTGCCTTTTAGACATAGGGACTCGATTCCCTTGTCACCTTTTGCCAACATTAGGGCTCCAATCCCTGAGTTTTGCCTTTTATACATAGGGCCTCCATTCCCTAGTCGCCTTTTGCCAACATTAGGACTCCAATCACTGAGTTGAGCCTTTTTAGACATAGGACCTCCATTCCCTTGTCGCCTTTTTCCAACATTAGGGCTCCCATCACTGAGTTGTGCCTTTTTAGACATGGGGCCTCCATTCCCTAGTCGCTTTTTTCCAAAATTAGGGCTACAATCCATGAGTTGTGCCTTTTTAGCCATAGGTACTCCACTCCCTAGTCACCTTTTGTCAACATTAGGGCTCCAATCCTTGAGTTGTGCCTTTTAGACATAGGGCTTCCATTCCCTAGTTGCCTTTTGCCAATATTAGGGATCCAATCCCTGAGTTGAGTCTTTTAAACATAGGCCCTCCATTCCCTAGTCGTCTTTTGCCAACATTAGGGCTCCAATCCCTGAGTTGAGCCTTTTTAGACATAGGGCCTCCATTCCGTAGCCACCTTTTGTCAACATTAGGGCTCCAATCCTTGAGTTGTGCCTTTTAGACATAGGGCTTCCCTTCCCTAGTTGCCTTTTACAAAAATTAGGGCTCCAATCCCTGAGCTGAGCCTTTTAGACATAGGGCCTCCATTCCCTAGTCGTCTTTTGCCAACATTAGGGCTCCAATCCCTGAGTTGAGCCTTTTTAGACATAGGGCCTCCATTCCCTAGTTGCATTTTACAAAAATTAGGGCTCCAATCCCTGAGTTGAGCCTTTTAGACATAGGGCCTCCATTCCTTAGTCTCCTTTTGCCAACATTAGGGCTCCAATCCTTGAGTTGAGCCTTTTTAGACATAGGTCATCCATTCCCCCCGAAGTTGCACCTTTTAGACATAGCGCCTCCACTCTCTAGTCACCTTTTGTCAACATTAGGGCTCCAATCCCTGAGTTGTGCCTTTTAGACATAGGGCTTCCATTCCCTAGTCGTCTTTTGCCAAAATTAGGGCTCCAATCCCTGAAATGAGCCTTTTAGACATAGGCCCTCCATTCCCTAGTGGACTTTTGGCAACATTAGGGCTCCAATCCCCGAGTTGTGCCTTTTAGACATAGGGCCTTTTTCTCCTAGTCTCCTTTTGCCAATATTATGGCTCCAATCTCTAAGTTGCGCCTTTTAGATGTAGGGCCTCCACTCCCCAGTAATCTTTTGTCAACATTAGGGCTCCAATCCCTAAGTTGTGCCTTTCAGACATAGGGCTTCCATTCCCTAGTCAGCTTTTGCAGAAATTAGTGCTCCAATCCCTGAGTTGAGCCTTTTAGACATAGGGCCGCCATTCCCTAGTTGCCTTTTGCCAATGTTAGGGCTCCAATCCCTGAGTTAAGCCTTTTTAGACATAGGGCCTCTATTTCCTTGTTGCCTTTAACCAAAATTAGGGCTTCAATCCCTGAGTTGACCCTTTTAGACATAGGGCCTCCATTCCCTAGTCGCCTTTTGCCAACATTAGGGTTCCAATCCCTGAGTTGATACTTTTTAGACATAGGGCCTCCATTCCCTAGTTTCCTTTTACCAAAATTAGGGCTCTAATCCCTAAGTTAAGCCTTTATAGACACAGATCCTCCATTCCTTAGTCGCCGCCTTATGCCAACATTAGGACTCCAATCCCTGAGTTGAGCCTTTTTAGACATTGGGCCTCCATTCCCTAGTCACCTTTTGCCAACATTAGGGCTCCAATCCTGAGTTGTGCCTTTAGACATAGGGACTCCGTTCCCTAGTCACCATTTGCCAACATGAGGGCTCCAATCCCTGAGTTGTGCCTTTTAGACATAGGGTCTCCATTCCTTAGTCGTGTTTTGCCAACATTAGGGCTACAATCCCTAAGTTGAGCCTTTTTAGACATAAGGCCTCCATTCCCTAGTCTCCTTTTGCCAACATTAGGGCTCCAATACCTGAGTTGTGCCTTTTTAGACATAGGGCCTCCAATCCCTAGTCGTCGTTTGCCAATATTAGGGCTCCAATGCCTGAGTTGAGCCTTTTTATACATAGGGCCTCCATTCCCTAGTCGCCTTTTGCCAATATTAAGGGTCAAATCCCTGAGTTGAGCCTTTTAGACATAGGGCCTCCATTCCCTAGTCGCCTTTTTCCAACATTAGGGCTCCTATCCATGAGTTATGCCTTTTTAGACGTGGGGCCTCCATTCCCTAGTCGCCTTTTGCCAACACTAGGCCTCCAATCCCTGAGTTGAGCCTTTTCAGACATAGAGCCTCCATTCCCTAGTCGCCTTTTGCTAACATTAGGGCTCCAATCCCTGAGTTGAGCCTTTTTAGACATAGGTTCTCCATTCCCTAGTCGCCTTTTGACAATATTAGGGCTTCAATCCCTGAATTGAGCCTTTTAGACATAGGGCCTCCATTCCCTAGTCGCCTTTTGCCAACATTAGGGCTCCTATCCCTAAGTTAT
>MU676250.1:1078-65798 GCA_026770625.1 Nicotiana glauca
TAATCATAAATCCTTACTGGGATGGGATCAATGAAATTTGTGTCTGGATGTTGGATCATGGATGACAGAGTAGCTAATGCATCAGCGAAATCGTTCTGGACCCTGGGGATATGCTGAAATTCCGTTTTTGTGAACCTTTTCCTTAACTCCTATATGTGATGCAAATAGGGAAGTATCTTAGAATTTTTGGTGGCCCATTCTTCTCGAACTTGATGTATGAGCAAGTCTGAGTCCCCGATCACTAGTAACTCTTGAATGTTCATGTCAATGGCCATCTTGAGTCCCAGGATGCAATCTTCATATTCGGCCATATTATTTGTGCAAGGGAACCTGAGCTTGGCGGATACCGGGTAATGCTGGTCGGTTTCTGATACCAGGACTGATCCTATGCCAACTCTTTTGAAATTTGCGGCTACAAAGGACACTTCTTCATCGGGAAAATACGTTTTCAGGGGTTCGTATTCTCCGCCAACAGGATTCTCAGCAAGGTGATCTGCTATGGCCTGGACCTTAACTGCTTTCCGAGTCATGTAAATAATGTCGAATTCACTTAACAAGATTTGCCACTTGGCGAGCTTGCCAGTGGGCATGGGCTTCTAGAAGATATACTTCAACGGCTCCATCCTGGATATGAGATAGGTAGTGTAGGCACAGAAATAATGCCTCAATTTCTGAGCTACCTAAGTTAGAGCACAACAAGTGCGTTCTAATAAGGAATACCAGGCCTCGTACGGGGTAAATTTCTTACTGAGATAGTAGATGGCTTGCTCCTTTCTTCCCGTTTCATCATGTTGTCCCAAAACACAACCGAATGTCCATCCAAAACTGCGAGATAAAACAATAAGGGCCTTCCTGGCTCTGGCGGAACCAAGACTGGTGGCGTTGACAGGTATTCCTTGATTCTGTCGAAGGCTTTTTAACAATCATCGGTCCATCAAGTAGCAGTGTCTTTCTTTAACATTTTAAATATAGGTTCACAAATGACTGTGGACTGAGCTATGAACCAGCTGATATAGTTGAGTCTTCCCAAGAAACTCATCACGTCCTTCTTGTTCTTCGGCGGTGGTAATTCTTAGATGGCTTTGATCTTTCATGGGTCCAATTCTATTCCTCGACGAATCACGATGAAAACCAGCAGTTTTTCGGCAGAAACCCTGAATGCACACATGGCGGGATTCAATTTCAGATTGTACCTTCTCAGTCTATTGAATATTTCCTTAGATATTCCATATGATCAGCGGCTTTCTTGGATTTTATGATGACATCATCCACATACACCTCGATCTCCTTGTGTATCATGTCGTGAAAGATAGTAGTCATGGCTCTCATGTAGGTGGCGCCAACATTCTTCAATCCGAATGGCATCATTTTGTAGCAATACATTCCCCACGGCGTGATGAAAGCCGTTTTCTCTGCATCCTCCTTATCCATCCATATCTGATTATACCCGGCGAAACAATCAACAAAGGACTGCAACTCGTGCTTGGCACAGTTATCGATAAGAATGTGTATGTTTGGTAAGGGGAAGTCATCTTTGGGACTGGCCCAGTTGAGATCCCGGTAGTCGACACAGATTCTCACCTTCCCATCATTCTTTGGTACTGGCACAATGTTGGCTAACCATGTTGGATATTCCACTACCCTGAGAACTTTAGCTTTGACTTGCTTAGTAACCTCTTCTTTGATTTTCAAACTCATGTCGGGTTTGAATTTCCTAAGCTTCTGTTTTACTGGCGGACAAGTCAGGTCTGTTGGCAGTTTGTGAGCTATAATGGGCGTGCTGAGGCCAGTCATATCATCATACGACCAGGCAAATATGTCCTCATATTCTTTCAAAAATTCTGTATATTTCTCCTTCTCTGATGGCGATAAGTGAACACTGATGCGGGTTTCCTTGACATTATCTCTATCTCCCAAATTAACGACCTTAGTTTCTTCCAGGTTTGACTTAGGTCTATTCCCAAAATTCTCAACTTCTCTGACGACCTCTTCGGGTATCTCATCTTCTTCTGAGTCTACATCCTTTTGTTGTGTTGTTTCGTTTCAAGTCGCAGTCGTTGGTTCATCATCAAGATAAGTAATAGTAATGCTGTATAAAATAGAGTAAATGATAGAGAAAATAATAAGCAAGATATATATGATAAACTGAAATGCTTTGATTAAATCCATAATAGTTTGAAACATCGGAGCTCTTTTCGAAATAAAAGATAATGCGGAAAGAAAACCCACTAGTAAAGTAAGCTAAAAATGTGATGCATAGTACTTTTGTTTAGCCTTGCTACCCCGAAGCTTTCGGGCCCCTGACGGTCCTAATTGACCAGTTGTTGTGGCGGTCTCCTCTGTTCACAGCTTGTATGGAAGGGCCTTCCTCCCCCTCCTCCTCGAAAAGAACACAGCAGTCCATATCATCATCCTCCAGGAACAAATTCTTCACGGCTGCCAATGCTTCATCTTCTTCCGACCCATATATAGTATCTACCGGTTGGAAGGTCTGCTCCAAGCTAGGTATCGGAAACTCCAATGGATAGTAGGGGCCACGCCATGGTGGCGACCAGTTCTGGAACTCCTCCCAAGTATAACCGTACCCTAGGCCAAATGTGGTACCATGCTTCTTTAGTTTGATGGGCTTAGTGATCCCCTGAAGATTCTTGCCAAATCCCTTTCCAGGCTCATACCAATGCCAATTCAGGATACTCTCGATCTTGTTGTCCCACCACTTATCCTTATCTATAGCATTGACCCTTTCGATGTGGTGGTATGTTTTTCCGCCTATTCTCCTTCTGTCCCCGATCATTGGGATGGTCTGGCGACTATATATGGGGTTACTACCATCGCTATGAATGATCACTTCTTGGTGGTTCCATTCGAACTTTACCGCTTGATGCAGGGTCGAGGCTACAGCTCCAGCAGCGTGGATCCAGGGGCGTCCTAACAACAAGTTGTAGGATGTCGGGACGTCTATTACTTGGAAGTCGACATCGAACCAGGTTGGCCCCATTTGCAAGCATAGGCTGATTTCTCCAATAGTGGATCTCTGGGACCCATCGAAGGCTTTGACACTAATAGCCCCGTCTTTGATCTCGTGTAGGCCTTTCCCCAGAGTTCTGAGACTTACAAGCGGACAAATGTTGAGGCTCGATCCCCCATCAATCAGGACTCTAGTGATGAAATAATCTTCGCATTGCACGGTGATGTGCAGTGCCTTGTTGTGGCTCAAACCTTCTGGTGGCAACTCTTCTTTATGGAAAGTTATTTTATAGCTCTCCAGCACTTGCCCCACCATATTCTCCATTTCACCCCCGGTTATACTGCTGGGCACATAGGCTTCGCTCAGTATCTTCATTAACGCATTCTTGTGAGCGTCTGAACTCTGCAGAAGAGCCAAGATAGATATCTGTGCTGGTGTTTTATTCAACTGTTCAGCGATCGAGTACTCCTTAGCCTGTATTTTCCTCCAAAGATCGTCGGGCCCTATTTTAATAGGACGTCCCGGGGCTTGCTTACCGGACTCGGCTAGGTGCTCTGGGGTGTAGACCCTCCCTGTTCTAGTCATTCCTTGCGTGGCAATTATTTCTCATATCCTAGTCTTTCCTTTCCTCCTGGCTTCGGCAGTGTAATCCCATGGTACAACATTCGAGTGGAATGGTGTTATGTCAGTCGTCACCACCGGAATAGGCACCTTTGGTGGTAGCACAACAACTTCAAAGGGTGTAGGTGCCTTTGGAACTCCAAACTCAACCTCGATTGGCCCGGGAGTCTTTGCAGATGGAGGTACTTCAAATTTAAGAGGTATAGACATATTTACTTCGTCTTCCTTGGAGGGCTGATTCTGTACAACAATTGGGTTAAGGGTAACCACTGCTTCTTTGGTTCATCCCCTTCAGCAATCAAACCTATCGACCCTTTGGAGTCCCAATCATCCTCGATCTCAATCATATGAATGTCTCAACCTTTATGGTCAGGCAAGGGGTTATTTCGAATGTTAGGAGCGGGCTCCTTTGCTATGATGACCTTATTGTCGATCAAGGTATAAATCTTGTCTTTCAATGAACGGCACTTGTCAAGGGCATGCCCCTTCATGCCGGAGTGATACGCACAGGTCTTGTTGGAGTTGATCCACTGTGAGGGATTTTCTGGAGATTTGGCTGGGATAGGAGTGACATACCCAGTGGCTTTAAGCCTTTCATATAGCTGGTCAATTGGTTCAGTGATGGTTGTGTATTGTCTGGGAGGTTTGCGGTCAAAATTTGGTCTCGGTCTCGGGAAATTTTGGCGGGTGGGTGATGACAGGTAATAAGGGGGTTGAGCATTGTAAACTTGGTAAACAGGTGCTGGTTGAGAATATCTAGGTGAAGTGGGTTGATATGTAAAGGGTGGAGAGGATTGATAAACGGGATGTGGATAGGAGGGTGCGTGTGTTTGGTAATTCGGGATCGGCTGATATTTAAGTGGAGGTGACAGGTAAGTGTGATATTTTGGTGGTGACTTGGCTCCCTGTGCGACCATCACGGCACTCACATCTTTCTTCTTGGACGTGCCACCAGTTGGCAAAGCCTTATTGGTGGCTTGCAATGCTCCAAGATTTGTGACCATACCATTTTTGATGCCCTCTTTGATTCTTTCTCCAAGTTTGATGATATCCGAGAATCTCTGACCCTCGATCAACATCAACCTCTCGTAATATTGGGGGTCCTGAGCCCGGACGAAGAACCTATTCATTTGCTCTTCTTCTAGGGCTGGCCTAACCTTTGCAGCTTCTGACCTCCAACGAGTAGCATACTCGCGGAATGTTTCGGTGGGCTTTTTCTTCAAATTCTGTATGTAGAACACATCCGACGCATTTTCGGTATTGAACCGAAATCTATCCATGAAGTCCGATGCCATGCTCACCTAACTCGTCCATTTCCTGGGGTCCTGACTGATATACCAGGATAGTGCATCTCCCTTAAAACTCCTCATGAAGAGCTTCATGCGGATTTTCTCATCTCTCCCAACCCCAACTAACTTGTCGCAATAGGTCCTTAAGTGGACTCTGAGATCTCCGATTCCATCAAACATTTCGAACTTGGGAGGTTTGTACTCCTCCAGAAGTTCAACATCTGGTTGAATGCACAAGTCTTCATAGTTCAGTCCCTCAATGCCTTTGCTAACTTCGACACCCTGGACCCGGCTAGTTAACTTCTTGAGCTCAGCTGCTAAGTTCCTGATGAGGGAGTCTTTGCCATCCGACTCAGGTACATTTGAGATCGGTTGGGTGTAGTGAGGTACCATTTCCACAAAGATAGGAGTGTTATGGAGGTGGTCATTTGAGGTGTTTGGTGGCTCGGGAATGATCAGTGGAGCGTTGTTGCATGTGTAGCAGGTTGCGTGGGTAGGTTGTATTTGTGGTTGCGGGGTGTTTTGTGGAGGTGTGGAGTTTTGGGTGTTGTTATCAGGAGCAGCAAGAGAGAATGATAGGCTTGCCAAGTTCCGAACTTGGTCTAACTCTTCCTGGAATTTCAGCAATTTTTGTTCAAGATGAGCAGCAGTTCCCTTAGCAATGTACCCTGAGAAGTTTCCTCCCTTTCAATCTCCTTTCTAGCACTTGTGTTTTCCATCTTTCCTTTGTTCTTGTTCCGGACAAGACTCGGAGGAGGAGGAGGTGGAGGGCCCTTGGATCTTGTGGAATATGCTGATGGTACCAGAATGCATGAACTAACCTTTGGGGAGGGGAATAAAAAAAAGGTAACAAGATAGTGCGGGTTCTGAGGAAAAGTATTGCAGTATTTAAACACATTGTGCGAGAATGTAAATCGCGTCCTAATTTTGGTGCCTCGTTGTGCCCGAGGTAGGCCTAGTGACAAATAGTTTTAGAGAACTTATAATGCTAAATGCCTCATTTTTTTAATAAAAAATAAGACGAATCTAAAACGACTCTAAATAATAGAAGATAAAATGTCACTATTGGCCATTGGCCATATTACATCATTAAAATAAATAATAAGCGACTGCTTGGTCCCATAAGGACCTTCCCCAGATTTGGCATCTTTGGCTCCATCGAACAGCTCCACCAACTTGCGCAGTCCTAGCAGTAAGTAGGCTCGAGCCAGATGTCCGCCCACATTTCCTTCAGCGTTTTGGCAATCTTCAACCCTTTTGATGAACTTTCCTTCCAGCTCCACTAGACCTCGCTCCAAATACCCTAGCCGGTTGTTGGTGCTAACAACCATTTCTTTCCACTCCTCGATCAATTTTTTATGGGCTTCTTGTATTTCCCGATGCTCACTTTCACACTCTCGAATTCTCTTGCGTAGCTGATTGTACTTAGCCCGTGCTTCAGCGTGCTCATCAATAATTCTGTGACCTTGAACAAACCCGGGGTGACCCATGCCATTGTCTTCTAGCCAACCCGAATAGTGCGGCACACAGCCGGCGTGATACCTGTCTGGCTCAATGGATTCTTTCTCCAAAACGATCTTGCTATGCCACAAATGTTGAGCTTGACACCGGTGAGGGCTATCGTCATCCTGGAAATCAGCCCTGAGGTGACTTGTCTTTTCGACCCTTGGTATGATTTGCTTCCTTCCAGCTTGCCTCATGGCTCGGAGAGGAACGTAAGGATAAGTTCCCCTCAAACCAATCAGTATGAGAAATGGCGCATCTCGGGATCGAACAATGAACTCATCCGTGGGGAACCATTCAAACATCCACTGTACCTGGTCTTCTTTCAAATTTTCAAATAAATCGACCCATCCTCTAGCGTCCTCTGGTTGTGCGAACATTCTAGGCATGTAATTCATACGCCTTGGTTGATGGAAGGCGATATGATCATCCCAATCCCTGTGTAAGATCTCTTGTCGGTATTCCCCTTTCTGGAGGTGTTCCAAGAGCCATAGCTAAAGTAGCAAGTTACAACCCTCAAAATGACTACCTTGTTGTTGACAATTGTTCATGGCACGGTATATCTCCGCAATGATCATGGGCACGATGCTGAAAGTCTGCCCACCAATCCCTTCCATCAAAGTTTTGGTTACCATGGCTAGTTGGGTGTGTATTCTAGCCTACTTCATAGAGAACACGATCATCCCAAAAAGCAAAACATGAAGACAAAGACCCTCCTATGGATATGTCCCAAAAAGGTGATAGCAAACTCGTCTGAATAAGTGCGGTATGACTTGGTATGGCCGTATCTCTTGTATAGATAGTCAAATGGGATATAGGAATCCTTCAAACATGTTAGGTCTGGATTTTTTTTTCAAACCCATCATCTTAAGAAAACTCCTTCCTTTACGATTCTCGGGCATGAGCAAACCTGGCGTCTCCCAAGGAATTCCGGCTAAACCCCCTATCTCTTCAAGCAACGAAGTCATTTCGAGGTCACCGAATCGGAACACAGACTTGTCAATATCCCAGAACAATGTCGCGGCCTCTATGATTCTGTTGTTGGGTTGAATCTCTAAGAGGGAAGGCAGATTCCCTAAGTATTTGTTGACAAGTGTTTGATCACTAGAATAAAGGTCATTCCACCAATTCTGTAGCCTTGGATGAATTTTGGTCACCATTCCAAATCTGGGGATCTCGTGCCTTATTTTATGCAAAACAGAGTGTTAGGCCTTTACCCCCGCCAGACTCGACTATTTAAATCAATAATTAGCATAGCAAGCACTTAAGTTCTCCAAATAAATGCACAGAACATGGAGGCGTCCGTTTGGGTTTCAAGGAAACCCGGTGGACTTAGGACAAGGCTATCTTAATGAGTCATTATGCGGACAACATAACTGACTCGGCTAGGGTTGACCATGATGCATGAACAGTTTAAAGGAATAAGGTTTCTACTTTTGAAATGTTAGACAAGGTACCCTTGAGCGGACAACTCAAGAGGGAAAGGCGCGGAACCGTCGACTACACCGTTGATCTACTGGTTTTACCGCAAATATGCCTTTGCCACATTTAGGGGTTTGATAGTATTGGAAGTGCGCAAATACTCATTATAAGCGTTGCTGAAGTATTTGTTTGGCACGAGTGGAATATGATGTTGAAGAATGCAGTTACAAGAATAAAGCATATACCATGTATTTTCACGTTCATAAAGTAAAGATTACAATAAATGATCGAAACATTACAACGTAATCGAAATAATGATAAGGCAGTAAAGAAAGAAATTAAAAGAAAGGAAAAACATGAAGAGCCAAGTTAGTAATCATGATGAAATAATTGAATGCAGGAAATAAAAGTGATTAAGGAAGCAATAAAGTCACAAAAGCATGTAATGGTAAAAGCCTTAAAAATATCCCCAGCAGAGTCGCCATGCTGTCGACGCCCCTTTTTTCTAAGGCGAAATCAGGTTTACAACATTATGGACAAAACAACTCTCATTCCCTTTTGAGGAATCCGGTTATGGAATTTGAAGAGTCGCCACCTAATGATTATAGTGCATTAGGACACTTTAAAGAAAAAGAAGAAGATTTTTTGAAAGAAAAACCAGAGTTCGGGTAAGGGCTTGAGATTATCTCGAGAGGAAGGTGTTTGGCACCCCTCAAGATCCACTAGAGTGGTTCCCGGCCATGCTTAATTGTGACTTTTAGAAGAGTAGAAGTAAACAAACAATGTTTGCACATAGGGAATACAAATAAGTTGAAAGTTTTGAAAGAAAAGAGATAAAAAAAGACATAAGTGGTTTTGGAAAGAAAAAGATTAATTGAAGAAAACATTAATTTTCAAGAAAACATCACATTATATAAATAAAGAAAATGGGTGCTAGGTTTAAATATGATATGGATCACATCAGTGCAATACCCGGCAATCATTCTCACACGAGATATTAGCGCACCAGTCATCATACCCATATTCTACCCTTCCCACCGCGTTAAGGTATTAAACGCGATTAGTTTCATTTACTTATTGCATGCTAATACCCGTCCCAACCTATCAGTCCTGGGGTTTTAGGACTTCTAATCCTAAAGGGAGGAGGGAAGGAAGTATAGGCATATATGGAGTTTCAAAAGGATAAAAGACTAAGGCAACAAACAAAACAAGTAGCAAATATTGAGGGATGAACAAATACATAAAAGGCTCACATAAACCCCATAAATCACATAGCATTTAGTTTAGCATGTCTTGCATATACTGATTTGGTCTAAAAAAATTAAACGGCAGACATATTAGTTTAACACATGGAGTTGGATAAAAAGGTCTGCATTAGGAAACCCGGATCCAAATGTCAGAGGTTGAGGTATTTAAAATAAGTTACTGATTAAGAATCTAATGTAGAAGAGTTTGAAACAGAAGGTTGAAAATTGTAGAAGTTCAAAGGTGATTTCGAAATTAACAGAATTGTTTAACTAAAAATACATCAGAAGTATAAGCAGTGTTTTCGAAAGTGAGACGTTTTAAAGAAGCAGACTGTTAAAGATTGCTTTGTAAAAGAGTTTAGGGAGTGCAGATACGTTAAAAAAAAGGGTTGAAACTCTGTTTCGGAAGACAGCTTCAAAAAGGGAGGAGAAATTCAGGCAAAAGTTTAAAGACGTTACTTAAAAAAAATACAAATTTGAAAGGAATTAAAGGCGGATTTATAAGAGTTTTGAAAACGGACAGGTTTGGACAAACTGTACTGAAAATTTTGAAACCAGATGGTAAATTATTAATTAGACTAATTAGGCGAGTTACAATTCCTATAGACATGATTTCTATGTCCTGATTAAAGAAACATTACTGTGATTAAACTGGTTACGAAATGAATATTAACCTACAGTTTGCCTAGCGTTTAGGCATTTCCTATAGGCATGATTTCTATATGCAATTTGTTGTTTGATTATTAGATCATATAGACAGGATATCTATTGATTTGGGCATGGTTGAACATTAAATCCTATAGACATGATTTCTAAATGATTGAAAAGAATGCAAAAGCCTATAGGCATGATCTCTAGGTGATTTAAAGCGTTGAACCTATAGGCATGACATCTAAATGATTAAATAAAAACATTGGTCCTATGGGCATGGTATCTGCCCTTTAGCAATAAAGTAAACTCCTCCCACACCATTTACTAATATTTTCCCGAGTTCTTTTTACAAGGTTATTACAAAATCAGAAGAAAGAAGGTAAACAAAAATACATCACAACCTACTGCTAGATCCAAATTGCCTAATGCAATCTTTAACATCCAATAGCATGTGTTTCACCAAATTCGGATTCCAGATTCCAAGGCGCTCTCTTACTCAGAGTGTTTCAAAGTTCCAAGGAACCTCCAAGACCCCAGGCAATGCTTACACTTTGAATAATAAATATTGTAACAGAATAGTGCAAGTGTGGAATTACCAACCATCAGGCATCCAAGTTCAGAGGGAACTCTAGGGTCCCAAAGCATGGCTTACCAAAGGGGGTAGAACTTATGAAACTAGGAATGAGTGCAAAGTGAGAGAGGAACCATAGCAGAGGGTGGTCATGCCCAGCCATGGCATAGGCTGGCATACCCCTGATCCCTTGCTTAGGTCAAACAAATAGGAGCAGACTCTGGGGAGTCAAACTAAGGGTCTGAGTGGTGATTAGGACACTACCAGACCCAAGTTAAAGCTCAACACATAAAAGGGGGAGGGAATGGGAAAGCATTTGAGTAGAGACTCAGGAGAGTCTGGTTCTAGATCATGGACAGTAAAATAAGATGCTGCCATGATTCAGAACAGTACTAACATGCAAAAGGGAATAGAGGGAAGGGATTTGCATGAAAACATATTAAAGAGAGACAGGAGAGCATAGCAGACTGAAGGTGCAAATCATAAAGAAAGGGCATAACAGACTTGAATGTAATTGCATAGTGCACGAAGCATAAATAAACACATAGTGAAAGAGGTATAGAAGAGGAAAAGTAAAAACATAATAGGAGGGCGTTATTTTAATTAGAAATACATACCAGTTTTTCAGTTCTAGTACAGCAGAGAAACAACAACAAATAAATAGCCAGAAAGAATTAACAAGAGCCACTCAAATTTCAGCAAGCACTTGGGAATTCAGAGGAACTCCAGAAATATTCAGACAGTAGGAGAGAAAGGAGCAGAGTGCTCAGTAGTAGTAGAGAAGGTAGAGAGTAATAGTAGAGAGAGTATAGTATATTTCAAAGACAGAGGTGTCTGTGTCGAGTGTGTGTAATTCTTCTGAAGTGTGAAGTGTATTGCAGAGGTGCAGAAAGAACTCTGTGAGAACTGAAAAGGTTGTCTCTTTTTATAGTGCAAAAACGAGTAAACAAAAAGGCAAGGAAATAAAATTTCAGTCAATCAAATAGGATCTCCCTTAGTCAAAGGGATTTGATTTCAAACGGGGATGAGTAATTAAGGAAAGGAAAATAATGAAAACCTTTTCAGAGTAGCATAATAGGGGTAAGTTCATATAGTCTATTTAAGGTAAGAAGCCTATAGTACACGGTTTTGAGAGAATAAGGAAAATACAGTAATCAAACAGCCAGAAATTTAAAAGCCTTTGAATGAACTTAGTCAGGAAAAGGGGGAAAGAGGTTAAGTTGTAAAAATCAGTAACAAAATCAATCAAGCCTTAGTAAAAGGAGATTGAAATCAATCACAAGCTAACAGAATCAATTCAGAAGAAAACCCTCGTATATAAGCATGCTAGTATAAAACAAAAGAGACGGTCATAAGAGGTTTCAAATTATAAATAGGAAATTCCAAATTGATTGTAAACTCTGCATGAGTTCGAGAGCCCAGGGTCTTTTAGAGCAGAACCCTAGAGTCAAACTTGCAAAGACCCAAACCCTAGGGTTTCAATCCGAGTAGGATATAGAAGAGAGAAGCCAAGCCTTTACAATAAGCTTAGGGAACTCTTTCAGAGTTCCCTGAGGAAACACGCAAACACACGTAGCAAATTAGGAGCAGTAGAGTGCCAAAATTGTAAAGAACAAGTTTAAGAGAAAGCTCAGAACTCAAATAGGTTCAGAAGAGAGGAGAGATGTCATAGAATTTAGGAAACAGTAAAAGAAACACGTTTAGAACCCAAATGAATCCAGTGAAGGCAAACAATCTCAGTAGGAGAAACAGTAGAAGGACATGCAAGATAAACATGTAAAGCATACTCGTAGACAAAATCAGTAGAAGCAGTAACAGAACAAAGGTAGAGAAACATGCGTATTAGCGGCGAAACATAAGAACAAACGAAAATACATAAGCCATGGCATGAACACACAGATTCACATAAAGAAAAGAAGAAGAAGAAGAAACGCTTTTAAGATTTTTGAAAACCCTAAAATTGGACAGACTAATTTTTAAGAAAGAAAATTGGGGAAAAGCATCAGAACCTCGAGTAGAACATAGATCAGTTACAGATCTAAGAAAACAAGGGAAGAAAGAACCTCGAACACGCAATTTAGGGTTTCTCAGAAACCCTAGAAACGAGAAGGCCTGGAAAGATCTGGTCTTTGAACAGGTCTGGGCCATGGCTAAGCCTTGCCAAAGCTCGAACATGCCGGAACGGAGCCGGAGAAATCAAAGGAACTCAGGTCGGCGGAGGACCTGAACAAGCCTGTTGAAGATCGAACCTCGAAGAACCTTGAATAATCGTGGTTTGGGAGTGAAGGGAAGAGAGCACAGGCCATCCATGGCCCTGGGAAGCCATGGATGCCGGTGGATCTGGTCGGAGAAGACGGTAGGCGTCTAGGGTTTCGAGTGGTGTTAGAGAGAGTTTGAGAGATGAGGGAATTTGGGGGCAGCTGTTTGTGAATAATGAATTAGGGTTAGGGGTGTGGGTGGAATTAAAAAGGAAAGAAGGAACGAGGGCCGTTGATTAAAACAATCAACGGTCAGGATTTAAAAATACGAAGCAGACGGGTTAGATCAAACGGGTTTGGGGCGGGTTGAAATTAAAATTGTGTCGCCAATTAAGGGGTTGAAATTGGGGTTTAAATTGGGTGTAATTAAGGCTAAATTGCAAAGAAATAGGGCCAAGTTTTAAATAGCCACTTTTTCCAATTCTATTTAATAAAAATAGCTAAAAATAATTTAAAAGTAAATTAAAAACACTGAACTGATTAATAATATATAAACCATAATCTAAAAATATTAGGAACATTTTTATAATTATAAAACGTGGTTAATTATAAAATAGGCTATAATTGCAATTTCATGCAATTTAGCTTTAGAAATTCCGAATAAATTTGTAAAAATGTGTAAAAATTATATTAATTATATTTTATTGTAACCATGAGAATGAAATACGTTATTTGCAAAAAATGATAATTTGAGAATAATTTTGGATTTTTGTACTATTAAAAATAGACAATAAATTAATTCTAAAAACCCTTAAAAAAAATTGAGGAAAAATACCAAAATCTTTGGGCATGCTTATATATGCATACATATACTACTTTGAAAGTATTTGAGTATATATAGAAATATATAGGGAAAAATTGGGTATCAACAGTCACAAAGGTCTCACGAGTCATGATCATGTTTAGCAGAGTCTTGCGGATCGGTACGTAGACGTCTGTACTTATCTTTGGGAAGCCGAACCTTTAGGAAACTTCATTTTCTTATTTTCTTGTCATGCTACTTTGTTGATTTTGGTAACTAAATTTCTGTTATTCTATTCTCTCATAGATGGTGAGGGCACATGCTATCGGACATGATGGACATCAACCAATACTACTAGTTAGGGCCGCAAGAGGCTGAGGTCGCGATAGAAGATGTAGTAGGGCAGAGTTGCAGCTCGTACAACCACTAGGGCATCACCTGCACATCCACTAGTCGCTCCAACTCAGGAGCAAATACGAGCTACAGTTGAGCGAGTGGGGCCAACTCAGGCACCAGTTGTGCCCATCGTGATTCCAGGACTTCAGGAGGCCTTGGCTTAGATTCTGACCGTGTGCATCAGTCTTGTTCAGGTGGTCTCTGTTCTAGCCGCATCAGCCACATCTCAAGCTGGGGCATGTACTCAGTCTCCTGCCACTCGTACTCCAGAGCAGATGATGCAACGATTCCATACACTGGGGGCACTACCAGCCTAGTTGGTTGCAACTGCTCAGGCCCAAATGGTCCCTGTTATGACTGATGATGACCAACGGAGATTAGAAAGGTTTGGGAGTCTCCTACCTCCATCTTTTAGTAGGCAGAATCAAAGGATGCCCCGGGTTTCTTGGACAAACGTCAAAGGATTTTTAGTACAACATGTATTTTGGAGACCAGTGGGGTCTCGTACACTACTTTTTAGTTCACTGGGGCTGCCTTTGGATGAAGGGAGGCTTATGAGAGTCGCAAGCCAGTTGGTGCAACACCATTTACATGGGAGGAGTTCTCTGTTCTCTTATTGGAGAAGTTCATACGGCAGTCTCGTATAGAGGAGCTATGCATATATTTTGAGCAGTTATTCCAGGATGGCATGTCTGTGATGTAGTATGAAATGAGGTTTTCTGAGTTGCCTCGTAATTCAGTTTGTTTGGTTCTCACTGATAGGGAGAGGATCTGGAGCTTCATCGATGGCCTCACATATCTGCTGCAGTTGCTTATAACTAGGGAGAGGGTATTTGGTGCTACTTTTGATGAGGTGGTTGACATTGCTCGGTAGATAGAGATGGTCTGCAGTCAGGATCAGGGTGAGAGGGAGGCTAAGAGGCCTCATAAATTTGGTGGTTTTAGCTGTGTGACTTCAAGGGGTCAGTTCTACCACAGCAGGGGTCATCCTTATAGGTAGGTTAACGGCTCATCTAGTTCACCGGTGGCGCATCATCTATCCATGGTTTATAGAGTTCTCATGAGGGTCATCCATCTCTCAATGCCCTTCCAGCTTAGAGTTCGTCTCATGATCCATTGGCTTAGGGTTCATACATGACGGGTCCTTATAGTAGATATCACGATGCTCGGGGCTCCCTTCAGTCCCCACCACCACTATCATGTCGGGGTTACTACGAGTGCGAAGAGCTTGGCCATATAAGGAGGCAGTGGTCCCGTTTCTTAGGAGGCCCAGCCTAGCAGAGGAGTCAGACTACAACTTTAGCTTCATTTAGTGCACCACCTAACCAGCCAGCTCGAGGTGGAGCTAAGGAATCTAGGGGTCGCCCTAGAGGTGGAGGCCGATCAGATGCAGCTAGGCCCAATTATATGCTCTTCTTGCTAGACCAGATGCCATTGCTTCAGACACAGTGTTAACAGATATTGTCTCAGTATGCCACATATATGCTTTAGTATTATTTGACCCTGGTTCCACTTATTTATATGTCTCATCATATTTTGCTCATTATCTGGATATGTCCAGTGAGTCCTTAGTTTCATCAATTTATGTATCTATGCTAGTGGGCGATATTGTTGTAGTGGACTGTGTATATCGGTCGTGTGTAGTGACTATTGGGGGATTGGAGACCGAAGTTAATCTCTTGCTACTTAGTATGGTTGATTTTGTCGTGATCTTGGATATGGATTGGTTTGTCTCCAAGTCATGCTATTCTGGATTTTCACACTAAGACTGTGACATTGGTGATGCCGGAGTTGCCAAGGATTGAGTGGAGAGGTTCTCTAAACTATGTTTCCAGCAGAGTGATTTCATACTAAAAGGCCCAGCGGATGATTGGGAAGGGTTGTTTATCATATTTTGCCTTTGTGAGGGATGTTAGTGCTGATACCCCCAGTATTGATTCTATTTTGGTGGTGTGAGATTTTTCGGATGTGTTTCCAGCAGACCTGTCTGACATGACTGCTGATAGGGATATTCATTTTGGTACTAATTTGGTGTCGGGTACTCAGCCCATTTATATTCCTGTGTATCGTATGTCACCAACTAAGTTGAAGGAATTGAAGGAGCAACTTCAGGAACTTCTTGATAAGGGGTTTATTAGGCCTAGTATGTCACCTTGGTGTGCACCGGTTCTGTTTGTGAAGAAGAAGAATGGTACTATGGGAATATGCATTGATTATAGGCAATAAAAAAGTTACAATCAAGAACAATTATACGTTGCTGTGCATTAATGATCAGTTTGACCAGCTTCAGGGAGCGAGGGTGTTCTCCAAGATTGATTTTAGGTCTGGGAATCATCAATTGATGATTCAGGAATCAGATATTCTAAAGACAGCCTTCAGGACCCGCTATGGTCATTATGAGTTCCCTGTGATGTCTTTTGGGATGACGAACTCCCCTGCAACGTTCATGTATATGATGAAAAGTGCATTTCAGCCTTATCTTGACTTGATTGTCATAGATTTCTCTGATGATATCCTGGTGTACTCTCGTAGACAGGAGGAGTATGCCCATCATTTGAGGATTGGGTTGCAGCATTTGAGGGAGAAGAAACTTTATGCCAAATTCTACAAATGTGGGTTTTGGCTTAGTTCAGCGGCATTCTTAGAGCACATGGTGTCCTGTGAGGGGATTCAAGTGGATCCAAAAAAGAAAAAAGTGGGTTAGAGTTGGCCTAGACCATCCTTAACTACGGATATTTGGAGCTTTCTTAGATTGGATGGATATTACCGTCACTTCGTGAAAGGGTCTCTCATCTATTGCATCGCCCTTGACCAAATTGACCCAAAAGGGGGCTCCTTTCAGATGGTCGGATGAGTGTGAGGAGAGCTTTCTAAGGCTCAAGACTGCCTTGAGCACAACTCCAGTTCTAGTTTTTCCTTCAACTTTAGGCTCTTTTATAGTATATTGTGATTCTTCTTGGATCGGTATTGGGTGTGTTTTTATGCACGAGGGAAGAATGATTCCTTATGCTTCGCGGCACTTAAAGCCCCATAAGAAGAACTACCATGTTCATGAGTTGGAGTTGGTTGCCATTGTTTATGAATTGAAGATTTTGAGACACTATCTCTATGGTGTGTCTTATAAGGTATTTATAGATCATCGAAATCTCCAGCACTTATACAAACAGAAGGATCTAAATTTGAGGTAGCGGAGATAGTTAGAGCTGCTAAAGGGCTACAATATCACTATTTTGTATCATCCCGGGAAGGCCAATATGGTGGCCGACGCCTTGAGTAGAAGGGCGAGGAGTATAGGTAGTCTTGCATTCATTCCTATTGGTGAGATACCTCTTGAAGTTGATGTTTAGGCCCGGCCAACCGGTTTGTGAGATTAGTTGTTTCGGAGCCCATTCAACTTTTATCTTATGTGGTTTCTCGGTCTTCCTTATTTGATCGCATTAGAGAGCGCTAGTATGATGATCCTCATTTGCTTGTCCTCAAGGACAAGCTTCAGCTTGATGATGCCAGAGATGTGACTATTGGAGATGATGGGGTGTTGAGGATGCAGGGTTGGATATGTGTGCCCAATATAGATTGGCTACGAGAGTTGATTCTTGAGAAGGCCCACAGTTTGCGGTATTCCATTCATTCGGGTGCCGCAAAGATATATCAGGACTTGAGGCAGTACTATTGGTGGAGGAGAATAAAGAAGGATATAGTGGGGTTGTAGCTCGATGCCTTGACTTTCAGCAGGTAAAGTATGATCTTCAAGGACTGGGTGGATAGCTTTAGAGGATAGAGATTACAGAGTTAAAATGGGAGCGGATCACCATGGATTTTGTAGTTGGGCTCCCATGGACTTTGGGGAAGTTAAATGCTATTTGAGTGATTGTGGATTGACTGACCAAGTCTGAACACTTCATTCCAATTGGTACTACATATTTTTTGGAGTGGTTGGCTGAGATTTACATCCGCGAGATTATGCGCCTTAATGATGTGCCACTTTCCATCATTTCAGATCG
This sequence comes from Nicotiana glauca, assembly GCA_026770625.1. Classification (NCBI taxonomy): domain Eukaryota; kingdom Viridiplantae; phylum Streptophyta; class Magnoliopsida; order Solanales; family Solanaceae; genus Nicotiana; species Nicotiana glauca. The sequence goes on from MU676250.1 coordinate 18,748, forward strand.
GGGCACATAGTTTAAATCATAGTTTTGGAGAGCCATACAGTGAGAGTTGGGCACTCAACTTGAGTTGAGTATAGCATTTCACCATTAGACGGATAGACAGTCCGAGCGCACAATTCAGATATTGAAAGATATGCTATGCGTTTGTGTCATTGATTTTGGGGGTTCATGGGATCGGTTTCTTCTGCTCGCGGAGTTTGCCCACAATAACAACTACCAGTCAATTATTCAAATGGCTCCGTCTGAGGCTTTATATAGGAGACGGTGTAGATTTCTAGTGGGTTGGTTGGATCTGGGTGAGGCTAGGCTATTCGGTACTAACTTAGTTCAGGATGCTTTGGACAAGGTTAAATTTATTCAGGATCGACATCACATGACATAGTCCAGACAGAAGAGCTATGCCTATAGGAAGGTCCGTGATGGTTCTTACATGGTTGGTGAGAAGTTTTCACCCATGAAGGGTGTTATGAGATTCACGAAGAAGGGTAAGTTGAGCCTTTGGTTTATTGGGCCGCTTGAGGTACTATGAGGATTACAGAGGTGGTTTACAAGCCTGCCTTGCCGCCTAGTTTGTCAAGTGTGCATCCAGTATTTCATGTTTCTATGCTCCGGAAGTATGTCGGTGATCTGTTTCATGTTTTGGATTTCTGCACGTTTCAGTTGGATGGTGATTTGACTTATGATGTGGAGCCGGTGGCCATTTTGGATCGGCAGGTTCAAAATTTGAGGTCAAAGAAAATAGCTTCAGTGAAGGTGCAATGGAGAGGTCAGCCAGTTTAGGAGTCAACTTGGGAGACCGAGAGAAAGATGCAGAGCAGAAATCCACACCTAGTTGAGACTCCAATATGTTTCAATACCTGTTTGAGGACGAATGTTTGTTTAAGAGGGGGAGGATGCAACGCCCCGGTCAGTCATTTTGAGAATCTTAGCCCCATTACCCCATTTTCTTCTCATATATTTATAGCTATTATATGACTTTTCGGGTTAGTCGGTTTGGATCCGGAAGGATTCCTTAATGAATTGAGATATTTAGTCTCAAAATTGAAAGCTTAAGTTGACAAAACTAACTAGATGTTGACTTATGTGTAAACAACTCCGGAATGGAGCTTTTATGGCTCCTTTAGATCCGTTGGGTGATTTTAGACTTAGGAGCGTGTCCACATTGTGAATTGGAGGTCTGTAGTAGAATTAAGCTTGAAATGGCGAAAGTTAAATTTTTGGGGAGATTAACCGGGAGTGGACTTTTTGATATCGGGGTCGAATAATAATTTTGGAAGTTGGAGAAGTCCGTGGTGTCATTTGCGACTTGTGCGTAAATTTTAGGGTCAATCGAACGTGATTTGATAGGTTTTGGTGTCATTTGTAGAAATTGAAAGTTCCAAAGTTCATTAGGCTTGAATTTATGTGCGATTTGTGTTTTTGATGTTGTTTGAGGTGATTTGTGGGTTCGAATAAGTTTGTATGATGTTTTAGGACTTGTTGGTATGTTTGGTTGAGGTCTCGGAGGCATCAGATTTTGGAGTTGGTATGTAGGCTGAAGACTGCTGGTATTTGTTCTTCTGGTTTACTCTTATGCGTTCGTGAGAAAGGTCTCGCATTCGTGAAATGTATTTTGAGGCTGATTAAGAATTGCTCTTCTAGTTTGTGAAGAGGGGTCACGTTCGCAAAGGTTTGGGAAGAGAGTGCATCGCGAACGCGAGAAGGGGGATGCATTCGCGAAGAAGAGAGAAGGCAGGTGGGGACCACAAGCAATTTGTCTACGCGTTTGCGGAGGGCTGATTGCATTCGCATTAAAGGGTTTTAGTCAGAAGCATAGTTGTGCTTCACGAATGCGAGGAATCTTCCGCGTTTATGATGAAGTCTTATCTTGGGAGAATATTAGTTTCAAAAACAAGGATTTTGAGTTCAAAACACAAAATTAATTTGGGAGCTCGGTAGAAGGCGATTTTTGGAGGGATTTTTATGTAAGTGATATGTATGTACGTGGATCGGGTTGCACACTGCAACAACCCTTAGAGATGTATATATGTGGATCGGGTTGCATGTCGCAACGAGCCTTAGGGATGTATATGTGTGGATCGGGTTGCACGCCACAATGTGCCTTATGGCTATATATACATATTTATGACATCAGATTGCACACCGCAGTGATATAGCATTTGGGTTGAAGGATCCCCTCCAAATTCTATACACACCCAGTAAGCGCATGTACCTATTGAGTATGACTGTTAAGTGCCGAGTGCTGAGCTATTGCGAAAGATTGAGTGACTGTTGCTCTAAGAGGATGCTCTTGATTTCATTATTGTTGCGCTTAGTTTCCATAAATCACTGTCTGAAAGTTCTGTGGAAGATGTTATATTCCATTTTGCTTGAATTCGATATGAGGTAACTAATTTGGCCTAAATTGTCGAACTTGAAAGAATGCCTATTTTATTATGTTGAAATTACTAAAATTGAACTATAATTGTCGAGCTCGTCACTACTTTCAGTTATTTATTTAGTATTGTTACTTACTGAGTTAGTTTTAGTGCAGATCTAGGTATTTTCGGACACGGTGGGTGTTGATTTCATCGTGCAGTTGATCTTCTGGGAGATTCCAATGTAGCTTCCCGTCATTTCGCAGACATTGTTTCTCCTTCCCTATCTTTTTCGCATATTGTATTTAGCTTCGAAATATGTTTGATAGTATTTTCTAGACTTGTGGTATTTAGATGCTCATGTACTCAGTGACACCCCGATGTTTGGGAGTTTTTGTGTCATATTTTGGGTTTCTACCCAGTTTATGAATTTTTTTGTAATTTAAAACTACTTTGATTCATTTTCTGTTAAATGTTGGGAATATTTTTGAAATGTCGTCTTGCCTAGTACCATGTTAGGTGCCATCACGACAGGTTAGAATTTGGGTAGTGACAAATTCTGAGCACTTGAATTTGTTATGAATTTTATAAAAGTTGAAGTGTGCGGTGGTTGGTTTGGCTTTTGAGTGGAACTATTAAAAAAAGGAGAAAGGTGCAATGTTTTGAAAAAGTAAGAGCCATTTGAATTGAAAAAATAGTTGTATTGTTGTGAAAAATATTCATTGATAAATGGTGGCTCTTAATGTAATTTTGCTTAAAGAAGTATGGATTTAATATATATATATATATATATATATATATATATATATATATATATATATATATATATATATATATATATATATATATATATATATATTGATGTGAGGTGCAGTGTTGGTTAGACATAAGTGTGGGATTTTGAATAATGAAATATATGTATTAAAATGCTTAGGGAGGTGTAGTCAGTCTTACTACCTAAATGTGTCCTACCCATCTCGTAGCCTACATTACAACCAATTAAAGTCCTACTTGATCTTTGACTGAATGAGCTCAATTAGTAGAGTAGTACAATACGGGCAAACCTATGTTGCATCTTTTGTGGCATATGAATGTTGTTTCTGAGAATGAGTAAATTCTTTCTATCTTGAGTTCCTTATTGCTTTTAACTTTCATCGTGTGTGAAACTACTCTCTATTTTTGTGTGAGGGCACTTGATTCATGAAGGAAAGGTAATGTAATTGACCTCTATGTTAGAGTAAGTAAACGAGTTGTGAATAATGCGTGGTAATTGTGAGACAAATCTTGAGGCAAGGATGTTACACTATTGTGCTGAGTCAATTTTAAATATTCTTGGTGTGATTAGTTTGGAGAGTTGTTTGAAAAGGTCGTGTCTAATTTGAAGTGTTGTTTGATTGCTCGACGACAAGCAGTAGTTTAAGTATGGGGTGTTGATAGTAAGCTATAATTTGGTATTTTAGTCACTTATTGCACTCTAATTTACTACTCTTTAATTTTGTTTGTAGCAGTGATTTCGAGCTATGTATATGTCACTAAGCTAATTCGAGATTTTTGGAGCTTTGAAGTCTGTGTAAAAGCTCAAGTGATGAAGCCGGATCGTGGTCGAGGGTCAAGAACCACATCTGAATATAAAAAATAAGATAAAATATGTACTCTGAAACAAAACCCACACTCGCGTCACATGGTGCGCCGCATCTGTGCAAATTTCTGCTCTTGTTAACTGGTTAGCTTCCTGAAGGTGTACACTAATGCCCCGTATGGCGCGTTGCTGCATGAGGTGCACCTGTGCAATTTTTATAGAGTGAAAATCCTATTTTGGCTAGGAGAAGGTGGTTTCATCTCGGCCCGATCGTACTTGGTATAAATACATGAAAAATGTTATTTTCTTGACTTTTGACACAAAATTGACCTAAGAAGGCTAAGGAAGAGTTGGAAGAGCAAAATCAAAAGGAATTCATCATTCCATCCTCACTCAAGACACGACTTTGGATCGTTTTATGTTTTCCTTTACTTTGAACATATTTGTGATGAACTGCTCCATATCTATGGAGTAGTTCTTTTTAGGATTTGATGGATTTGGTGTATTGATATTTATTTGTGGATTATAACTATAGTTTTATGTACTGAATCATTTTGGATGATTTTAATTATTGCATCTACACTCAGTTGTTCATGTAATCGAGAGAGGCATAACTTGTGATATCTTTGCATTATATTGTTTGGTGAGTTTATTAATTCTTCTTAGTAATCAAAAGAGGCTAGTCTAATTGTTGATTAAACCTAGTCAGGAGGATAATCGAGAGAGGTTCTCCTAAAGACCAATGCACTATGAATTCTTGCATATCTTCACAGAGCTTAAATTGGTTCATCTTGTGAGGCTGAGACTTAATCGAGAGAGGAGTTTCTACTAAACGTTTGAACTAATAATTGAGTAAATTCGAGAGACTCACTTGAACATTTCAAGTGAATTATCTAAAGTTAGATCCAAAATAATGATCTGGCACCTATTATATCAAAACCCTATCTTCTCCCAGCAACAACCTTCTTTGCTCATTACTTGGGTCGATTTTCATTAGTCAATATCTTTAGATTCTTAGTTAATTCTAGTTCTTAATCACATAAATCTCAACTGTTGATCACCTTGAATAGAAATCAAGCTAGAAACTAAGATAATATTGTTAAATTCAATCCATGTTGATACGATATTATATTATACTATATTCGACAAGTGAGCATATTTAAGTTTGTGTTTTGCGTTCGTCAAACCTCAATGACCACATATGGCTGATCCCGTGCAAATAAGTCACCCTAAAACACGTAGCATTCACCACATGAATTCATTTTAGGAAATCTTCTCTCATGTCGAGGTTAAGCAAGATACTAATCTTATTCCAAGCTATCTCTATTCATTGAAATCTACCTTTTGTAGCTCAGAATCCATTAAACAAGCCAAATCTAGCCCAAATAGTACACAACAAATTCAAATAAAGCCATAAAACCAACCCTTAATGATAATGTTTCAATATTTAATCAAATTTCAAAAGTCAATAAAAGGCTAACTCGGGCCTACATAATCAAAACCTGACTCCAAGATCTGTTCTCGCTAACCCATAATCTCACAAATCCAAATATGTGATTAGTTTTCAAATCTAAGTCCAAATCGACACTCAAAATCCTAAAATACAATTTATTAACTTTAAGTTAGTAACCTTCATTTTATCTTTAATATTCCTTGATTTAGATCCCAAATCAATGATCGATCCAAGTAAAAATGATAGATTTAGGTTAGGATTCCTTACCCCAATGATGGAGATGTAATCTTCTTTAAACATCTCCTAATTGAGTTGTGTATCTCTCAAAATGATGAAATGACGTCTACACACAAAATGGGGTTTAGATAGAGAAAGATGAAATTTCAGCACTTGACTCCGCGCCGGGGGTTTGAGCAATGCGAGACCCATGGAGGATCTCATCAGATGTCGTGCTTGGGATCCACATGACGTGTGCCCCTAAGGCGAGGCTCTGCAACCTGATGCTAATTGTTTTGCAATTATTTCATTCTAAAACCTCTCTTGAACCCCTAAAAATCTCCCGATCCCCGAGGATCCGGTCCAATTATTCTAACAAGTCCATATAATCTACACAAATTGCTAAAGGGATCAAAACTCATCTAAAAACTTCACATCTTAAAATCAAATCCAAACCAATATATGAACATTTTAAAGTTCTTCAAGCTCTAATATTTTTCATAAAATAGATCTGAATTACCCCTTCAAATCACCTTTAAACCCTCCCAATAAGTCCAAATAACCTATATGGACTTATCTGAAGGCTCAAAACATGAAACAAAAAGCAATTATTACAAAATTCAATTAGAAGTTAAACTTATTAACTCTCAGTTTCTATAAATTGTTAAGTTTCAACCAAAAGCGCAAATTCTTCCCAGGCCACCCCAGACCAAATCTTAACATATGTACAATTCCAAAATCATTACAGGAACCTATCAGAACCTTCAATTTACCAATTCGAGTCTGTTTACTCAAAATGTTGATTTTGGTCAACTCTCTTAATTTAAATCCTCTAGTTAAGAACAAAATATTTCAAATCACTCACAAACCTCTCCCAACCCAACCAACCATACATGCAAGTCATAAAATATCATACAAGCCTAATCACGGCCTCAAATCATAGAACGATTTGCTAGAACTCAAAATGATTAATTTGGTCATTATACTCTCCAACACTCAAACATATGTTCGTCATTGAGCGTGCGAAGAATCATCCCAAACTTGTTTGACTTGTTGTATAAACTCATCACATATATTCCCGTGGGTGATCTCATGTTACCTCTATCCAAGTAACTTCATTAACATATCCTGACTGAAGTTTCCTCCTTCCACCTTAGCATATAAGCGTATAAACTCAACATCGATATTCAGATCTTCTTTCATATTTAATTTTTATATATTTATACTATCAGTCTCAATGACCTATATTGATTCATACATAAACTACCGAGACACAACCACATGATATATCCCATATCCTTGCCATACCTCTTGGTCACAACAATAGCTCGTTGCCAAATTTAGTATCTGTATAAATGCCCTAACTAAAATAGATCCATGTTCCAAGCCTTCACAACAATACTAATGATGAACGAAACTAGTAGAGAGGCATAATAACCCATCAAATCAATAAGTCATAGATTTCTCTTCTCCAATAAGATATGAGTTTCATAATAGAAATCTTCTTCCTAAAATATCTTATCCAAATCATATAGTGCTAATTGCAGGTCCGTTAATTTTGTTTCATCTAGTACAAGTTGGTAGACTAACAAGTTAAACCAAAATCCACATGGAACCTCAAATGATGTGGTTTGTGCACCAAACAAGAAATAATCCAAATACATTAAATATGTAGAAAAGCAACTTGTCACCCAATCACTTCTCGAGTATGTGGTATTTTTTTATTAACAAGTTTGAGAGTATCTATACAACTTACTTTATTTGTTTGTTATGCGACGGTTAAGAAAACTCAACCCAACTCAGTCCCTGCATACAAAACACCAAGCAGAACCGTCATAATCAAATGATGAGCTGACAGTCTATCAAATCTGGTGAAATAAGTACCTCGTGCAACATATAACCTTCTAGATGGCATAAAATCATTTCAGATGATACATCCATAGTAAGTGCTGCACTGACATTATCAATAGGCCAACTAGATAACAATCAAACCAATTCTAAACCTTTCCAGAAAGGTATTAAGTCTTCCAAAATTCCAAAGTGACCTATTCTAATTTTTACTCATGGATATCCCATTAGGTTTCTAACCTTCTGGTCTCAACTACTGATTTTTTTACCAGCATGAACTCAAATACCAAGAAGCAACATCTTGAATCCTTTCCCTTTATTTTCCTCTAACAACCCAAATTACACATGTTTACTGGAAAAATGATAATAACAATTAAATTTATTGATGGGACTCTAAAAATACGTGATCTATTTTTACGCTAGTTGTTTAGCAGTTGACGCTAGATGTGTGAGACTTAGAAATGAAATAAGAGCTAAAGATAGAGTTATAATCAAACCGATAGGCTAGTCTATTGGGACCTCGGGGTCGATTCCAGGGCTTGGGCTCGAGCTCGAGCTATCAAGGGTAATAGGGGTAGGGCTAACAGTTATAAGATAATCAATGAAGGCTCTTTATGAGCAATAATAATTAATAAATAAAGAACAAATATGAAGGTAATAAATGAGTGCAAAGAGAATGCTCTTATATATTTCATGTGGAGCAGCTGAATCAACAGTTCCCTACAAAATGACAAGGATCCCCTTTATATAGGAGGGGAACCCATACATAGTACAAAATGCATTAATTATAAATACGGAGATGGTATAGCTAGTTGACGTTATGATGCGGGCTCAGACTAGCCTGATAGGTTTTGTCGGCTCTAGCTGCACCCCTTGGGAGTTCCCCTCTTTTCCAATGTATCTGTTGATCTATATTTCCCCGACCTCGAGCGTCGCCGGCCATCGAGGGAAAGCCTCAGCCCAAGTTTTCAGCCTCAGAGAGTACGTTTGTAGGGCATCGAGATGACGGGGAAATTGGACCCTCCGATTTTGCTGTATACAGATAGTCTCAGCGTTTCTTAGAGTGAAAATGATAAGAAAAGACCTTGAACTTTTGCCCCTTTCAGTGCTCTTGTAACGATATCAATCATAAGGCGCCGAGAGATGATGCACATGCAGCTCCTGAAGTTCTTCGCATTGATTATGGTAGTTAGCTGTCTCTTCACCCTTCCCAACGTGCACTTTGGGCTTCTATAAATACTCCCCCTCTCATTCCATGCAACTCACTATATTCCCAAACCCTAGAAAAGGTTTGTTTTAATTTTTATCTTTCTTAGGAACACAACCCCCTTTTCCCCAAAACATTCTAAGAATGGAAAAAACTTCCACCTTTGCCTCTCATGAGAATGCTACCTCATCCTACTCGCTTCTATCTCAATGTGAAGTGGTTGTACCTCCTCGTTTGAGGAATGCATCCTAGGATCTTTTGCAATGGCTTCTTATTTCAAGATTAAGAGGTCTTCTTCGAAGCCAGAGCGTCGTGACCCCGTGACTTAGTATATTAGCTCGGTAACGGATCTCGAAAGGGTGAGGGATGATTGTCGCTGGGGTATGTCGTGGTTATGGAGATCCCTGCTTGGGAAGAAGATATTACGACATATAAAGTTGGCTTTCTATGTGAGTATACTTATCCATTTACCTTAGGTTGGTAGGGCCATCCTCGCCGCCGATCGAACTGTGATTCTCGACTTCTACCGATGGTATCAAGTAACCCTCAGCCAAATTCATCCTTCGCTCTGGCGTGTTGTTTATATGATCAAATACTATGCAAACATGATCGAGGAGATGGCCTTCACCCTCGATCACCTGATCATGATCTACAGACCTCGTCTCTTCCGCGGGGGCCTAATCAAGCTCTGCTGTCGAGCCCCAAGGTCCCACTCTGCCTGTACCAAGGAGTTCGGGAATAGGGGAAGGATAAGCTGATTTTTTCGAGTAAGGAATTCTGACCTGATCACGGTGGAGAGGTGGTGTCATGCCCCAAAAACCATGGAATGTGACCAGCGCTTAACCGAGTAAACCCGACTGAGCAATCTTGTTAGATTTTATTCTACCCAAACTAGTTCATGAATTAAGAGGGAATGTTATCCTATTTTAACAAAACACTAAGCAATCTTTCATTAGCAGCTTCCAGTTCATTTTGGTGAATGACTTCATTCACAGATTTAAAAATATTACAAGTTTATAGATTTAATGAAAAAGCATGCTTATCAAATACCAACATTCTAGTCTCGACCCCCAACATCAACCATTACCCAAAAATAGTATATGGATCCTCTAAATATAATAGAAGAGAAATAGGGAAATGTTGGCAATAAGGTTCTGGCTATACCTCAAAACATGATATGACATGACCCCAGGATGGAGTGGGGCTCACCAATCCTGCTGGGAAGAGAATATCGCTATTACTGGCCGATGTCGCTCGCTGTGGAACCACTTGTATCATAAAAAAATACAGCGCCCCCAGCAAAAGGGATGTTAGCGCCGTCGAATAGCAATAGCATGTAAGAATAAAAGCCCTCTTTCAGAATAGAACAACCATACAAGCAAAGAAACCATGAAATAGTAAGTCAAAGTCAAGAATGTACAAACTTCCAATTTGCAACATGTAAGTCTTCTAGTTTACGAAAATAATCTATAATTTATTTGGTTCGGAGATCACTTTCTCCCTCTAGAACTCTTGCTCTCACTCTAAATGCAGTAAAAATAACAGAAAATAGGTCTAATGGGTGTTTTTAATGATATGAGGTTGGATTTTAAAAGTCAGAAAATAGGAGCCCCGACACAATCTGTGATCGCATAATGGACATACGGCCCGCAAAATTGGTCCCAAAACCTAAACAAATTGTCTGGGTATGTGGTATAAATGCGGTCCGCATACCTTTTCTGCGGTTGCATAATGCACCACAGAACTGCTTCTCACAAAAATTCCAAGGGGATTATGCTGATGACTATGTGGACCGCATATTGATTATGCGATGGCACAATTGGCCACATAGTTTTCCTCAAAATTAACCATCAAACTGCCAGACTCTACGGCGGCTATGCGGTTCACAGAGTTGTTATGCGACCACATAATGGACCGTAGAAATGCGTTTTTCTGGAAAACATAATTCCTTACAAGTGGAATGCGGAGTGTAAGTAGACATGTTATCTAGCGTTCCGTTGCTTCCCTTTGGTTATGTTCTTCCTAGCACTTAATTCTTCTTGCCACTACAGCCACAATAATTTACCCTGGCGCGATTTTGGACCTCCATAATTGGGTTGGTCATCTGTATGCGAATTTCCCCTATGCTGAGTGAGTGTGGTATGATTTATCCCAAGTTCGGTGGGAAGACAAGGATCATGGTGAGCTCCTACCCCTGCTGTAACCGCATTCTTCGATCTAAATTTCTATTAGAAACATTCTCGTTCATTGTGTTAACCTCCTACATTTGTGTAGGTATAGGGGAAGTCCCTTTGATAAAAGGGAGAATTGCCTGTCAAGGAAGGTGCTTTAGAGCACGGCGAAGGGAAGAAAAGGCAAAGGGATCCATCGTACGGGCCATCGGAATCCAAGAAGGTTAAAGAGGAAGAATCTAAGGCTGACCCGATAGCTCTGACTCCATAAACAGTGGGGAATCCTCAAGTTAAAGGCGAGGGGTAAAATATCTTCTTGACAACCCCCGAGGGATATATAAACCTAGTAGATTCTTAGGCCGTAGAGGTGGTGGATTCTGAGCTAGAGGTGGATGTTGTTGTGGCCAAGCTTTGTAGTAGAGAGACAACTGATGGAGCATCGAGTACAGCCCCGGAGATAGCTAGGGCCAGGTTTCCCCTCGGGCCGAGGTGCCTTTCGTAGGCAGTTCGGAGGGGTCTAGCTCTGGGGCTCTGAACGGACAAGGGATGGCCCCGATTAGTCCTGCTAGTGTTGTGGTCGTAATCGATTCCCCTCAAGGAACGACCCTACCTCCTAAGGGAGTGTATTATGTTCTGCATGAAGAACCCTCCGACACACGGATACCCATCAAAGACAAAGATGCGCTCAAGAGGCTTCCAACCGTTCTCGAGGGGATTCCTAAGATCGATGCTTCACTCGTCTTTGATGAGGTGAGCAGGCTTTGCGAGCGGGTAATTTTCACGAATCTCTGCCTCTCTAGACTACTCTAATCTTTGTTTATCTAACTTATCTTTTTTTTTCGCTTCAGTCCAAGGCACTTTACGGCTAAAATTTCACCCGGTTTCAGGATGAGGTAGCCCGTCATGAGCGCGAGAAGGCTTATCTTATTGAACATGTTACCCAGTCCCCAATTGCTATTATCTGAATTCTTTCTAGATCCCAGTGCTTCAACATCTTGCATCTGATTCGTTCAGTTTGAGAAGGAAGGTGCCTTGTTGAGGGAGGAGCTCCGGGCCAAAGATTTCAATGTCTGCGAACATAAACGTCATATGTGGGAGATAACTTTCGAGAGGGATGCCCTCTAGGAGACAGTGACCTCAGTCGGGCGTTAGCTTAATGAAGCGAAGAAGGATAGTGACAAGTATAGAGGTCTCCATTCTGAGCTGGTATCTACACCAGCTGGGATCAAAACTAAAGCCGATGTGCTTATATCTTTACATAGAGAGGATGCTATTGCGGCAAGCGCTCGCATCAAAGAGGCATTTGACGGGGTCAGTTAAAAATCAAATTAAGTTATAGAGTGTGGTCGGTTGGTATCTCGAAGGCAATCTTTAGGAGGTGTGCCAGGCGGTGATAAAATTAAGGGTGGAGTCCTAAAAAGGGAAGATGCCATCGAAAAGGGGCCGCGAAAGGACCCGTAGTTGTCGGGATACAACCCTTGGCCGAGCCATCTATAATGTAGGCTCAATGAAAGATTAGGATTCTTCTTGGTTCCATCTTTATTTATAGTACTTTTATAGCATGTTTTTAAATGGAGATTGTGTTTTTTTGCAAATATATAAAAGAAACCTCGTGGCTTCACTTCTTTTGTATCACTTCTTATTTAGAATCAGGCAAACTGGTCTTTGAGTTTGTAGGAATCCTTAGATCCGTCATATGGCCTTGGGGCTCATTAGGCTGGCCCGTAGGCTCTTACGCACTTGGTCGATGTGACCTTTAGTGCACGCTGGCTTTTGAGATCTTATGCTTCTATCGTTAGACATGATTTGATCAATTATTTTGGGTTTAGTTTTTGAGTCGGGTTTCAACTCAAGCTTATTTGACCCTCAAGCCTTTATGTTTGCACGAGTTGGCGATAATGGCTATTACGCCTTGAGTCGAAGCGACCTTCTACGTATGTGTGGCCCTGATGGTTATTAGGCTGGATACCACGGCTCTTACGCTTTGCCCTTAGGCATATGCAGTTAACTACTTTGGGTTCAGTCTCCGAGTCAGGTTTTGACTCAAGCTCCTCCGACCCTCAAGTTTTTGTCTTTGCATGGGCGGGCGACAATGGCTGTTACACCTTATCCTTAGGCATGTGTAGTTAAATATTTTGGGTTCAGTCTTTGAGTTGGGTTTCGACTCGAGCTCAATCGACCCTCAAGTTTTTTTGTCTGGGCTGGCGACAACGGCTCTTATGCCTTGCCCTTAGGCATATGTAGTTAACTATTTTGGGTTTAGTCTCCGAGTCGGGTTTCAACTCGAGCTCAATCGACCCTAAAGTTTTCAAATTTGTATGGGCTGGCGACAATGGATCTTACACCTTGCCCTTAGGCATATGTAGTTATGTATTTTGGGTTCAGTCTTCAAGTCGGTTTTCGACTCAAGCTTAATCGACCCTCAAGTTTACAGATTTGTGTGGGCTGGCAACAATGGCTCTTATGCCTTGGTCCGATACGGCCTTTTAGTGTAAGCTGGAGACAATGGATCTTACGCTTTGGATCAAAGTGACCTTTTATTGGCTTTATTTTCCCCTTGTTACGGAGTTTTTTGAAATAGTTTTTTCCTGACCCTTCTTTTCTTCGGGAAGAATCTCAATTGGAGTCGTTTTATGGAGATGATAGAGCACCCCGGGAGGTTTGGCTTGGAGGCTGAGTATCTTGAAGCCAGTGATGTGGAGCTGACATAGTCGAAGCTCTTTTGCCTATGTCGAGGGTAGTCTATTTAACCGGTTCCTTTCGAAGTAGCTTCAAAGTAATTGAAGGCCTATGATTTTGTAGCAACGATCGGGCATCCCCGAGTCGCGTTTGTTTGGCTGGTACAACCTTATGACGTTGGTCGTTTATGCTTGGCCGGAGCTATTTTGATCTCGAGTGAAGTAGTTTAGGCGTGTATATCGAGGGTATGTCTTTTTAGGGGTCTAACAAGTTTGATATACAGTCTTCACTTTGGGATCAAGTTTACGCCTGTAGTAAGGTCTTACAAAATTTTCATGCATTTGAGGTCTTATAGTTATTATACTTGGTACAAGTATGATTCATGCCTTACTTGAGGTCTTACAGTTTTGTTGTTGCCTTATGTAAGTCTTACGAAGCCGAGTCTGCCCGCTCGGGGTCTTATGGTCTCGAGTTTTTAATGAATGGTGATTCAAAATGGTCTCTGAGTCATCAAGGTTATTCTGGCTCGTGAGTTGTTACTCGTTAGCTTGGTTTTTCCTCATGATGTCTTATGAGTTCGGAGTTTCAACCCCGAGTTCATGCGTGTGCCGAATTGTTGTCGCTAGTCTCCGAGTATTCAGTACGTTTTTTATGGAGGAATCATTTTTACGAAAATGTTGAGTTTCCTTTGGTGTATGAGATGGTTTGACAAAATGTGTCCTTTGATTTTTTGGCACAAATATACAAATTTTCGCCGTCGGGGGCCTGACTATGCGGACACGGTTTGCTTCGACCGTTTGGCCCGGTACATCGTTTTCCTATTGAGACCTCAGGGGGATGCCCCCCAGTATTTGGGGATGCTTGTAAAAAGGAATCTTGAATACTTGTGCAGCCTCTTTATGTAGCATGTGGTCGTTACCTCGTTAAAAACCTTGCCGGCAAAACCCTTTTAGGGACAAAATCAGGTTGAAGGAAAAGAGTGCAACGCTTGCTCAAGGGTGTTTGCGGAATTGTCAATTACATTCCCTAGCAATAATACCATTTTAGCATCGACATGTTCTAGTTGCTCGGAAGATGCTCGCCCTCTATGGTACCGAGCTTATAAGACCTTTTGCCGACTACTCCTAGGACACGGTACGATCCTTCCCAGTTTTGTCCTAGCTTTCCTTTATTAGGGTTTCGGGTGTTGAGAGTGACTTTTCTTAAGACTAACTCTCAACCCCGAAGTACTAGAGGTTTGTTTTCTTGTTATAATGCCTTTCAATTGTTTGCTTTTGGGCGACCATTCGGACCAGCGAGGCTTCTCGTTTTTCATCTAGTAGTTCGAGGGCCATTGTCATGGCCTCATTTTCGAGCTCTCGGTAGTGTGTCAGAATCTGGAGCTCGCTCCTCGACCTCTACCGGTATTAAAGCCTCAGCGCCGTATACTAGGGAAAAAGGTGTTTCCCCTGTGCTCGATTTTGAAGTTGTTCGGTATACCTATAGTACTTCGGGCAACATTTTTCTCCACTTTCCATTGGTGGCTTCTAGCTTCTTTTTTAAGTTCTGGATGATGGTTTTATTTGTGGACTCGGCCGTGCCGTTTGTACATGGGTGTTAAGGCGTTGATAGGATTTTCCTAATTTTGTGGTCTTCAAGGAATTGTGTTACCTTGCTCCCGATGAACTACCTCCTATTATCGCATGTTATCTTGGAGGGAATCACGAATCGGAACATAATGTGATCCCATATGAAGTTAACGACTTTTTTTTCTCTTATTTTCTCGAAGTCCTGCGCTTCCACCCATTTTGAGAAATAGTCAATCATAAATAAAATGAATTTAGATTTACCTGGTGCTGTTGGTAGGGGACCAACGATGTCCATTCCCCATTTCATGAATGGTCATGGCGATAAGACCGAATATAGTTGCTCGCCAGGCTGGTGAATCATGGGGGCAAATCTCTGGTAGGGGTGTCAATTTGTATTTAATAATCGATTAAACCGACTGAAATGTACCGTACCGAACCAATTTTTATATTTCTTTTAATAAAACTGTATGTTTTTATATAAATCTATAACCATACCGATAATTAGGATAGGTTTTTATATAAATCTATAACCGAACCGATGTTTTTATATAAATCTATAACCATACTGATATAAAAATGTATGTCGCACTTTCAGACGAATTCCTTGGTGTCTTTCTCCATGTTGTCCTAGTAGTAGCCTGCCCTGATCACCTTTCGGACTAAGGAGTCGGCGTCGGAATGGTTTCCGCAAGTACCCTTGTAAATTTCTCGGAGTACATAGTCTGTATCACCTGGCCCTAGACATACCGCTAGGGGGCTATCGATGGTTCTTCTATACAAAGTCTTATTTTCATAGAGCGAGAACCGGGCAGCTTTGGTTCACAGGGCCCTCAATTCTTTCATATCCGTGGGGAATTTTTCGTCTTTTAAATAATGAATGTATTTATTTTTTCAGTCCCATGTTGGGCTGTTGGAGTTAATATCGGCATGACCCTCTTCGATCATTGATTTAGATAGCTAAATGACAGTCATGCAGAGTAGGTCATCTTCTTCAATGGATGATCCCAGGTTCGCTAGGGCATTGAACTCGCTATTTGGCTCCCGAGGTATATGGACTAAGGTCAATTCTTTGAAACGACGTAATGCGACTTGTGTTTTATCCAAGTACCTCTGCATTCGGTCCTCCCAAACCTCATAATTTCCATTCACCTCGCTCACTACCAAGAGCGAATTGCATTTTTGCCTCAAAGGTTTTGGCTCCCAAACTTTTTGCTTGTTCCAAACCTGCAATCATAGCCTCGTACTCGGCCTCATTGTTAGTCAACTTTGCAGTTTTTATAGATGTTCTAATTACACCACCAACATGTGGCTTTAGAACTATACCGAGTCTAGATTCTCTTACTTTTGTGGCACCGCTAGTGAACTGGGTCCATACCCAGAAAGACATGCCCGATTTTAATAAAAGTTCCTTCTCTAACGCGGGTACGAGGGAGGGCGAGAAATCAGCCACGAAGTTCGCCATAATCTGGGACTTGATGGACATTCGAGGTTGATACTTGATATCATATCCCCTAAGTTCAATGGGCTATTTAGCCAATCGGCTTGATAGCTCGTGTTTATGCAATATTCTCCAGAGGGGATATGTCGATAGAACGCAAATGCGGTGGCATGGGAAATAGGGCTTCATTTTTCGCGAGGTGCTTACTAGCGCGAGAGACAATTTTTCTAGATGGGGATATCTAGTTTGGAATCCCCTAGGGTCTCACTTACATAATAAATAGGAAATTACGTACCTTTCTCCTCTCGAACTAGCACGTCACTTACCGCTATTTCAGACACTGCTAGGTATAGATATAGTGTTTCATCCTCCTTTGCATATGGATAAGAGGTGGGCTAGTCGGATATCGTTTTAACTCTTCTAAGGCATTTTGGGATTTTGGAGTCCACTCGAAATTGTTCTGTCTTTTGAGTAAAAAGAAGAAATGATGGCTCGTGTCGGAAGACATTTATATGAATCTGCCCATAGCCGCTATTCGCCCTGTCAGCTGTTGCACGACCTTTACATTATTTATCATCGTGATTTCTTTGATGGCTTTAATTATGTCGGGTTTAATCTTGATCCCCCTGTTTGATACCAAGAACCCAGGAATTTGCCTGAACCCACTCCGAAGGCACACTTATCGGGGTTGAGCTTCATGTTGTAACTTCTGAGTATGTCAAAGTTTTCCTGCAAATGAGTTAAGTGGTCCTCTGCGCGCAGGGACTTAAATAGAACAATATCAATATACACTTCCATGGATTTTCCTACTTAATGTTCGAACATTTTATTAACTAGGCGCTGATATGTAGCCCCTGAGGTTTTTAGCCCGAATGGAATTACGTTGTAGCAGTAGGTACCATATTTTGTGATGAATAGGGTCTTCTCCCTATCCTCGGGGTTCATCTGGATTTGATTATACCCCAAGTAGGCATTGAGAAAGGTGAGGGTCTTGTGGTCAGCCGTAGCATCGATCAGGCGATCAATGTTAGGAAATATGAAGGAATTTTTGAGACACATCTTATTAAAGTCTTTATAATCTACGTGACTAGCTTAGTAACTTTATTCAATCTAAAAGGTTGGCTCAGTGCCCACATTCTTAGCTTATTTTCCTTTTTAGGTACTACTACTACATTGGCCAGCCGTTCGGGGTACTTTACCTCTCTAATGGACCCTATTTTAAGAAGCTTTGTTACCTCCTCTTTGATGATGGTGTGTTTTACCTCAAACTGTGGTCTTCTTTTCTGCTTTACCGGTTTAAACGTGGGATTGTCACTCAGTCCATGGGTGGTTATTTCTAGCGAAATTCCTATCATATCTAAGTAGGACCAATTGAAACATTCGATATTGTTAATAAGAAATTGAATGAATCCTTTCCTAAGTTCGAGGATCAATCCCGTTCCCAGGTATGCCTTACGATCCGGGAGGCATTCGATTAGAACAGTCTGCTCCAGATCTTCAATTGTTGACTTAGTTGCATCCGATTCTTTTGGTGCAACAAAGTTTTGAGGAGTGAAGAAATCTTCTTCATCGCCCTCGGAGGTCTGTATGTTCCGACGCTCATCCAAGATCAGGTGCATGGGGGCCGGTACCTCATGGTAAACCGTGAATATTTCTTTTGCCGCCCGCTGCTCTCCATATATGGTCATTTTGCCATCCTTTGTGGGAAATTTATCACCTGGTGTAGGGTCGACAGCACTTCCCTCATGCTATGTATCTAGGGCTTGCCAAGCAATGCATTATACCTCATGTCGCCATCGATGACTTGGAACTCGGTGTTCTGAACTGCTCCGGACGTGTCGACTGGGAGGGTGATCTCTCCTTTTGTTACTTTGCCGGCCATGTTGAAGCCGTGGAGGACCCGAGAGGTGGGTGCGACTCGATCAAGCAGCCCTAACTGTCCTACTACCTCTGATCTAATTATGTTGTCCGAGCTTCCTGGATCCACAAGCACACATTTAATTATAGTGTTTTTTAAAAGAAATGAGATCACCAGCGCGTTGTTGTTGTCGCGCCCCTTTTTTCTCGCAAAATCGGGTTTATGACATTTTGTTGGGACTACTCTTTCCTTTTGGGAAAGGGGTTTTTGAAATTTTGAAGAGTCTCCACCTAACGATTTTAAGGTGTGTTAGGGCACCTATGGGGTTCAACTACAACTATGTTTGGTAACCAGAGATAGGGTAAGGGCTTGAAATTATCCTGAGGGGAAGGCGTTAGGCACCCCTCAGGATCCACTAGTGTGGTTCCCGGCCAGAATGTTTTTGTGAATTTGTGCAATTAGCAAGTAAACAAGTAAGGCTTAAGTAATAGGGGATTTTGAATTTAAATACAGAAGTGTTTGAAAAAAAAATAAAAGCAAGGTTTTTAAAAGAGTTATAATCTAAGCATGCTTGTGAATGTAAAAGGGGTCCTAGGTTTATTTGTAATATGGATCACATAAATGCAATACCCGGGATGGTACTTCCCAGAAGAGGGGATACACGTGGTATTAGCACACCGGTCATCATATCCATATATATCCTTCCCACACCACGAAGGTATTAAAGTGAGGATTGGTCTCGACCTCTATTGCATGTTGTTACCCATCTTGTTCCTATCAGTCCCAGAGGAATTTAGGAATACTATTCCTATAAGAGGGAGGTTTTAGGTTGACTATTAGGTTTAAAGGCAAAAGGCTAAGGAGACAAACAAAAACAGGACTGCATTTAAAGGGGAGACATACAAGCAATTAGAAGGCTCATGTACACCTCTGCAAATAATGCATATAAATAGCACGACTTAAACATAGTTAAGGTATGAATTTTAAATCCTAAAGCAGGGTGCTATAGTCAGTACCAGATTCATTATATAACTCAAAAAAGAAGTCTGAATCAGGCTTGTCTGCTGGTTGTAGCAGTTGATAATTAAAGAGAGGCAGTTCTAGTTTTATTTTATTACCTAAGGCTTGCCTAGGCGTGAGTATGATTCAGTAGTTATTTAAGATTTTTAAGACAGTTGGAGATTATTATTATTACCTAAACATGATGTTGTAGGTGTTCAACATAGAGAATTATTGCTAGTTAATTGTAAAGACTAAATAAAATCACTTTATTCCTTTTATGCGTTCATAATTAGCTTAAGTGTGCATAAATGAATATAAATGAAATCCTAAAGACATGATATCTAATGTGCAGAGATGCAGAAGGATTTATATGCCAAATCCTAAACAGGATTTCTATATGCACAAATATTACAACGTTTAGAACATGATTGCTAGAATATGCAGAGATGATATGTTTGTTAGGGTTGTTTAGCCTAAAACAGGATCTTTAAGTGTGCATGGTAGTAGGAACATGATTGCAGAAACATTGGTTATTAACACACTTTACGTAGGATTTGCAAAGTGATTTGATAGTGAAATGGACATGCTAAAAACAGTAAGTGTAAATCCTAAGGAACATGATCTCTAATGCATGAAGTGAGTCTTAAGCATGGATTCTATTACGCAGGTAGGAATATAAACCTAATAACATGCTTTCTACCCCTTTTGATAGCATGCATATTTCCCATCCCTTTTCACTAGCCAACCCCATAATATTTAAAAATTATTACAAACCAAGTGATTGAATTATATAAGCAGAAATGAAAAAAAAACAAGAAGCTACAACCATAGAAAACCTGATCTTCACTTCCTATCTCAGTTATGTAATTAATCACTTCAATGGTAATATTATTCCAAAGCCTTTCTCATATATGGGTGTGTAAGAGTTCCCTATGGACCTCAAGGGGTCCCGGGAAGTGCTCACACCCATATTTACATAACCAAATAGAATGAGTGTAGTGTGGAAGGTCCAACTCTTATATGTCCAAGTTCAAAGGGAGATCAAGGGTCCTAAGCCAAGGCTTACACAAAAGGGGCAGAACCTAGATTCTAAGAGTAGGTGAGAGTGATGGACATAGTTTGAAAAGAGTTTGCTTAAAAAACTGGGTTGAAAGTAATCAGTAACAGAGGTTATTTGTAAGTTGTTATAGTAATAAACAAAACTCAAACTCCCAAGATGGGATCACACACAAAATCAGTAGTCATATAAGGGGGTCAAGGGATTTCGGACACACAGACATTTGACTGTAAACACATAACCCCATCAAGGGTCTTTAGGACAAGTTGGATATACACAATAAAAGATGATACTGGCATAATCACATGCTAGTTAGAAAACACAAGCACATTGAAGGGATAGAGGAGTGGGGATGACAAGTACACAATAAGTGACTGACAGAGTACGCCTTGAAACACACATAGAGGAGTGCATTATTATAAAGGGGAGGGGAATTGGTAATGCATCTTAACATAACCACAAGCAGAAGTAGACTAAAAATGAAAGAAGCTGAAACAAATAAGGAAGCATATTGTTGTTGGACATTAAAAGTTAAACTATGACATACCGGTCAAATAAGGAAAGTGCAGAAAAGAAAAGTAAGCAGGATTCCACAGTCAAGCCTTGCCTTTCAGCCGGCTACACAAAGCAGTAGCATAAGTAGTAGTAGAGAGAGAGAGAGTTTTGAGTGTGTAAGTATGTGTTCTGAACTCAGTTGTTTGTGTTTTTTTAAAGAAGAGAGGGTAGGATATTTATAACTTTGAAAACAAGTAGAAATTAAGTTAATAAGTAAAGTCTTAACACAAACATGGAAATAATCACAATCAGAATCAATTATCACAAGTACTTCCCTTAATCAAGGAAGTACTGCTTAACGGATACTAACATAGATAATTAAGGAAAGAAAAATAATTTGAGAACGATTGATTTTTGACCATATAAGGGATAGTAAAATATAGAGTATACAATTAAGTCTAGGTACATAATATATTTAATTGGGGAAAGGATTTAGCAGGGTAAAACATCACAACAAAGGAAAGAAATCAATCAATTTTAAACAAAATGAGTGAAATTAGGGTTTATAAGAAAAACCTTGTAATTAAACTGTCACTTAAGGAAATCAAGATTAATCAAAAAGTGCTTATGATTCAGCACTTCATCATATAAATAGAAAGGAATAAACAGGCGTATTAGGCATGCACGGTCAATCATATTGACAAAAGAAGCAACATAAACATATAGTAGTAGCAGGAGTGGGCTATGATTCAGTAGTAAAAGAAACCTACTTGGAGCACAGTAGTCAACAAAGTCAAATAGTCACATAGGATCAGAAGTGAAGAAACCATAGTAACAGGTAAAGGAGATCAACATAGAGAAACAAGAAAACCTTTAAACTCATAGCAACAAGTGAATAAAACATTTATAAGGAATTAGGGTTTTGATAGAGCTGAATTGAAAAGGTAATATCTCAGAATCAGATAAGTCAAACAAGAAAAAAAGGATTTAAACACAAAGAACTTATTGAACAAACATGCGTATAAATTAAACAAAGAGAGTTTCAGAAGCACAGATAGAACAAAAACACTTAGGGTTTTTAACACGATGAACCAGGTAGCAGAAAACATAGAAAAACTATTTAAACACAGTAAAATCATAAAACATATTGGAAATCGGATAACAGTTTAGGAAACCCTAATTTGAAAATGAAGAGTTACTTTGAAAGAAAATCGAAAAACCTTTGAGAAAACACTAAGAAGTTTATAACAAGCACAGATCTAAGATAGATCTGAAAGAAAATCGAAGGATATTAAAAGCTAGGGAGAACCCAGAAAAGTGAAAAAGATTTCGAAAGATTACCGATCTAGCCGGAAAATCCATGGATCCTACTTGAACGGTCATATGTAACCAGAAAAATACCAGAGATAGAGGTTGAGCAGGGACTGGACCAGATCTCTTTGAGATCTGTCCACAGAATAACAAAAATAGGTAACCAGTAGACATAGGAGACAAATACACGCCTCAAACCGCCATGGGAGTCCATGGATTAGGTGAGGATCAAAGGGGATTAGGGTGGATTTGGGTGGCGGCGACTAGGGTTTAGGTGAGGTTGCGAAGAATTTTGGGAGGAGAGGGAATTCTAAGGTGGTGGATTGTAACAAATGAGAGGGTTTTGGGGGTCGTTTGGGATTTATTATGGTAAGGTGACATGGTGGCCATTGATCTGAATGATCAACGACTTAGATTAAAAGGGTAGGTAGGGATCCGAGTTCAGGTTGGTTTTAAAAGGGTTAGGGGTCGGGTTTAAATTAGAAATGGGCCAGGAATTGGGTTTGATTTGGGGTTAAATTGAAAGCTAATTTGGGCTAAAATTTAAATAGCCACTTTTTTTCTTTTTAATTTGTAGAAAAATAGTAAATGGTTTCTAAAAATAAATTAAAAAATACTAAAATAATTTAAAACACATAATTAAAATTTTAAAAATACCAGACTCAATTTTATGAATATAAGTCACAATTAAACCTTAAAAATGGCTAATATTGCAATTATGTGCAATTTAAGTTTAGAAATAGTAAATGAATCTGAAAAAATATGTAAAAATTATTTTAGCCAGATTTTTGCTTAAATATAATAATCCAATAGATGAATTACCCAAATAATAATTTTGGACATAATTATTGAGATTTTATGTATAAAAATGGAAAAAATAAATCAATTTAAAAATTTAAAAATTAAGGAAAAATAATAAAATATTTGGACATGCTTATATATGCATATATATGTTATTTTGAAATTATTTTGCATATTAAAAATATATAGGAAAAAATTGGGTATCAACAGCTGCCCCTCTTTACCGGGAAAGGATTAAAGAGTTTTCTGGTAAAGAAATGATGGCCAATTTTGACCAAGCGAAACGATTTGAAGAGGTTTTGGCCGAACCCTGGGTTCTGAGTTGCCTACATATCCTTGGTGTTATAGGAATCAGGCCATATGTAGTTCAGGATTCACTTGCGGAGTGTGCCAATGAAGATATTTCAAAAAACGGATGCAATATCTAGGGTGGGTGAGATATAGGTTTACGGGAATGATTAAGGTTTGATATGGCTGCAGGATTTGGAGTGGGATCACCTGCCGGGATGGTCGTTTCTCATTGGTTCACCTACAATTAGAAATAATACAAGCATATATTGTGCATAAATTTAGACATGATGCAAATACCCATTGGACCATGAATGTTGTATTTGGACAGTTAGGATGACGTCCTTAGACCATGATGTCCTGGGCCATGAAGCATATGATAAAGGATTTGCGAGCCATGAAATAATGCTCTCGGGCTATGATGGTGACCCCGAACCATGATTCCTTCGAATAATGATATGCAAGAGATTGAAAGGGATCCTCAGGCCATGACATGGTGTTCTCGGGCTATAAAATGGTTGTCGTGCCCCCTTTTTCCCTCCTCACGTTGGGAGAATCGGGTTAATGACATTTTGGGTATAAGACAACTCATTCCTTTTGGGAACTGGGATTTACATTTTTGAAGACTCGCCACCTAATGATTTATGGTGCATTAAGACACCTTCAAGGTTTATTTCTAAGTTTGCTTGATAACTAGATATAGGGTAAGGGCTTGAAATTATCTTAAGGGGAAGGTGTTAGGCACCGTGTGGTTCCCGACCAGACAGTTCTTTGTGAATCTGGTGCAATTAACATGTAAACTGATAAGGCTCAAATAGGAGGGCATTTAATACACAAATGGCTGAAAGTAAACAAAATTTGAAAGAGTAGTTACTCAAAGGATGATTTTGAAAAGATGTTATCATACTTTGAAAGAAAAGGAAAGAAAAGGAAAGAAAAGGAGGGGGTCCTATGTTTTTTTATAATATGGATCACATCAAAGCAAAACCCGGTAATCACTCATCAAAAGAGGGGCTACACGTGGTATTAGCACACCGATCATCATATCCACATCTACCTTTCCCACACCGTTAAGGCATTAAAGCACGGATTGGTCTCAACCACTATTGCATGCTATTACCCGTCCCATTTCTATCAGTCCCGGAGGCACTTAGGACTACTAATCCTAAAAGGGAGGGATATTAGGCTGACTTGAAGTTTAAAAGGTGAAAAGCTAAGGCGACATACAAAACACATAGGACACATATTAAGGGGGAAGCACATAAACACTGAAGTCTCGTATATACCTTCTCAAGCAAAGCAATCAAATAGCATGACTTAAACAACAAGCGAGGTCGGAAACTAAAAATGTACTAAGGAAAGGGGATTTTAACTACTGAGACAGACCTGATCTATTACATGACTCACTTAGGAAGCACGAATCAGGCCTGCCTGCTGGTTGTAGCAAATTACTAATTAATGGAGGCAAATTTTGTTTTTATTGTTGTTATTACCTAAGGCTTGCCTAAGTGTTTAGGGGAGCTCTTATGAACATGGTATCTATTACTGATTTTGAATGTGGCAAAATAGTAGCAACTTAAAACGAACGGTTTGAGATATTATAGGCATGCTTACTAAGTCGTGTTAATAAGAAAATATTAAGTTACTTAAAAAACTGGTTCAGAATGGACTGATTTTAAACCCTTATAGACATGATATCTAAATGAATGATTTAACCCCTTTAGGCATAATATCTAGCTAAAAATGGAAACAGGTAGGATTTTTACTCTGGAATTCCTATAGGCATGATTTTTTTGAGAGTACTGATATTAATGGTACCAGATTATAACCAATTGGATCTTAAGAACACGATATCTAAATGGTGACAAACGTGTAATTTTTTTAGATAAATTCCTGTAGGAAAGATATCTAGATTTGAAGTTGAACATGCAGGATTTAAATAAGTCCTATAGACATGGTTACAGAGTTGAACATGCGAGATCCTATAGACATGGTTTCTAAATGGAATTTGAATATGCAGAATTAAAACCAGTCCTATAGGCATGTTTTCTACCCTCGAGCATGCATAATTACCCAACCCTTTTCACTAGCCATCCCCGAGTATTAATTATAAATTATTACAAACCAGAAATACTGAATTACATAAAAAATATATTTTAAAAAATACAACCTGAGGAAGCCTGATTCTTGGTTCCTCCGTGAGTTATGGAATAAACCGCCTTAAGATGCCATGTTTCAAAGCCTTTCTTAGACCTGGGTGTGTCAGAGTTCCCTAAGGGTCCCAAAGGACCCCGAGTAGTGCTTACACCAAGATTCATAGAACCAGATAGAGATGAGTGCAGAGTGGAAGGGCCAGCTCTTATGTGTTCGAGTTCAGAGGGAGCTCATGGATCCCAAGGCAAGGCTCACACAAGAGGGCAGAACATAAGTCTAAAAATTTTTTGAAAGTGCAGGAATAGAGTTTTAAAACTGAGCGGAGAAAGGAGAGGGGTAAAGGGTGGTGGGAAAATAGTAATAGTAAAACACATAGTGAATAATTTCACACAAAGGGGGTCAGGGGTTGGGAATCCAATGCAAAGTTGTGCTTAGGCATGGATCAGTTTTGGGAATGCACAACAATAGGAGGTGCTGGCATGCCTATAAACCAATCAGAATACACAACAACTAGGTTTGGGTCATGCATAGCACTGTCCAATCCTGTCATGCCCCAAACCAACCAAACACATTGGAGATGGGGATTTAGGATTCATAACCCATAATAAGTGCTTAATATAAGCATTAATTCATAAGAGAAAGGGGCATATTATAACATGCTTAATAATGGAACTTGGTTAAATACAAACATGAGAGAAACAAGGATGAAAGAAACAGTAAAGAAACATGTTGTTGTTGATGCTGAAAATTAGTTAGAACATACCAGTAAAGATGCAAAATGCAGAGGAAAATAGGCAAGATTTCCACAGCCTAGCCTTGACTTTCAGTCGGCTAGGTAAGGCAGCAATACAAGTAGCAACAGAGAAAAAAGGGAGAGATTTTAGTGGAGTGTGTGTCTGAACTCAAGTGTTTTATGCCTTGTGTTTGTGTGTTTGAAAGAAGAGAATTTGGGTATTTATAGTTTTGAAAATATGTGATAAATAAAGCAATAAATAAAGTTCAATGCAAATATGGAAGTAATCAGTAATCAGAATCAATCAACCAAGTGATTCCCTTTTAATTGAGGAATCACTTGTTTAACGAGGCTAACATGTTTAAAAGAGGGAAAGAAAATCAGTTTGTAGGCAGACTGATTATCACCATAAAAAGAAGTAGCAAAACATTCAGTACACAATCGAGTTCAAGTATAAAGATACACTTGTTTTGGGAAAAAGATTCAGTAAGGCAATAATAAGGAAATGGATCAATTACTTTAACAGGCGAGTGACTTTAGAGTTCACAAAAGAGAAGTTTTGAAATAAGTCCCAAAATTGAGAATCAATCAAAGAAGGAATTTCAGCATATAAATAGAGTGCATAAACAATAGACATGCAAGGCCAAACTATCGGCAAAGAAACAACATACAATAATAGCATAAAGTTTAGCAAACATTCGAAGCATGCTAGTCTAGTAGAAGTTGTAAAGGTCTCGGAGAAAAGATGAAGAGTTTTTTTTTGAAAGAAAAATTAAAGAGTCTTCGAGAAGGCGTTTAAAAAATCATAGCAGGCATGGATCTAAACCTGAAAGAAGTCGAAAAGGTCTCAGAGATTATGGTTTCAGAAGAACCCCAAGCAATGAGAAAGGCCTTGAAAGCTATCAATCTAAATAGGAGAGTCAAAGATCTAACTCGAATGGCCATGGCTGGCCGAAGAAGGGTCAAAAATGACCAGAGAAAGGTCATCAAGCAAAGACTGGACCAAGCCCCTTTAGAATCTGGTCATGAGGCCATAGAACCAAACACGTAGAAGCCATGGAAGGCTAATAACAGGTCTTAGACGACCATGGAAAGCCATGGATTAGGGTAGATTAAGGTGGAGGCGGCTAGGTTTGAGGTTGTTGTAGAGAGGATTTAAGAGGGGAGGGGAATTCAGAGGCGGCGTATGGTCGAAAATGATAGGGTTTAGGGGGTAGTTTAGAATTAATTTAGGTAAGGATGGTCATGGGACGTTGATCTGAATGATCCACGACTAGGATTAAAACGGGTAAGTGGGATGTGGGCATGGGTCGATTTAATTTCAATTGGGTAGGGGTCGGTTTAATTTCAATTGGGTGGGATCTTTCAGCCATGCGAATGCAGTATGAGGCAATCTTTTAGCCATGTAGGTATAGTATGTGGCGATCTGACAGCCATGCAGGTGCAGTATGTGGCGTTCTTTCATCCATGCAGATGCAGATAGAGGTAGAACTTAACTTCGGAAGGCAGAATAGTAGCCTTATGCAAGTTGGAAGGCAGAATGGTAGCCTTATGCAATGCAGATGCAGATAGAGGTAGAGATTAACCCCGAAAGGCAAAATAGAAGCGTTATGCAAGTTGGAAGGAAGAATGGTAGCCTTATGCAATGCAGATGTAGATAGAGGTAGAGCTTAATCTCGGAAGGCAGAATAATAGCCTTAAGCAAGTTGGAAGGAAGAATAATAGCCTTATTCAATGCAAATGCAGATAGAGGTAGTGCTTAACTCGGAAGGCAGAATAGTAGCCTTATTCAAGTTGGAAGTCAGAATGGTAGCCTTATGCAATGCAGATGCAGATAGAGGTAGAGCCTAACCTCGGAAGGCAGAATAGTAGTATTATGCAAGTTGGAAGGCAGAATGGTCGCCTTATGCAAGTTGGAAGGCAGAACGGTAGCCTGGTGCAATGCAGATGCAGATAGAGGTAGATCTTAACCTCGAAAGGCATAATAGTACCCTTATGCAAGATATAAGATAACAAATGACAGTAGAGTTTTCTTAGCTAATAGCATATTGCGGCGTTGTGATTATTAGGAGCATTGTGGAATACAGGACATACTGGTTTGCGAATAGCAAATATTGGCAAGTGTAACAGTGAAGAGAGTCGTATTCTTGAACAACGTTTGTTCCATGGGTGTGCATTATGTTTTAATGATTTCGCAATCCTTGTGCCTGCATCCAAAGAAAAATATTGAGTTTTATAAAGGGGGAAAAGGTTAGTTCATATCCCTGCTGGCTTTGCTTGACTTGTTCTGCTTTGATCTGGTGATACCATTGGGGTAGCG
Source organism: Nicotiana glauca (assembly GCA_026770625.1). Taxonomy (NCBI): domain Eukaryota; kingdom Viridiplantae; phylum Streptophyta; class Magnoliopsida; order Solanales; family Solanaceae; genus Nicotiana; species Nicotiana glauca. The sequence goes on from MU676250.1 coordinate 47,280, forward strand.
TTGCTAAACGAATCAGTCTCAATAATAAACATGTATGATTTTGTAAAAGTATGACATAAATGTATAATTAAAAAGTTTTTAGATGAACCGACGACTGTGATGTGGTTCGAGACATTGCAACCTCTCTTGCTACGGAATTTTGAGGGTCCTCCTCAAAATTATTCCACAGTTTGATGGGTTGACGCTTCTTACTGTTGCTCGTACAGTGATCGGCTGAAATTACTTAGGAATTTTGAGGGTCCTCCTAAAAATTCTGCCCAAGTTTCCAATTTCGGGGGAGAATGAATATTTTATTGAATTGTGTCTGAACCCATAGGGCTACCTATGTATCCCCTCATAACCGAGAATCAGGTCAAGCATAGTTCAATTTACGTCACATGAGGAAAGCATAAATATTACACATAGTAACGCTTGACTGCATCTGAATTAATCGGCTTTGGCCTAACATTTCCGTCCATTTCTGCTAGTATGAGGGCTCCTCTTGTCAGAACCCAGTTAACCATGTACGGACCCTGCTAGTTGGGAGAGAACTTCCCTTTGGCTTCATCTTGATGTGGAAATTTTTTTTAACACCAGCTCCCCCGGTGTGAACTGTCTTGGCTTGACTTTTTTGTTGAAGGCTCTAGACATTCTGTTATGATAGAGTTGACCATGGCACACTGCGTTCATTCTCTTTCCATCTATAAGGGCTAGTTTCTCGTAATGACTCTTCACCTACTCTGCATTGTCGAGATCAGCTTCCTGTATGATCCTTACGGAAGGAGTGTCTACTTCCGCGGGGATGACGACCTCTGTACCATAAACCAGCATATAAGGGGTCACCCCGATGGATGTGCAGGCTGTGGTGCGATACCCCAATAGAGCAAATGATAACTTCTCGTGCCATTATTTATGCTTCTCTATCATTTTCCTTAATATCTTCTTGATATTCTTGTTGGCGGCTTCTACAGCTCTATTCATTTGAGGCCTATAGGTTGTAGAATTCTTGTATCTGATCTTGAAAGTTTCACACTTGGATTTCATCAAGTCGTTGTTGAGAATGGAGCCATTATCAATAATAATTGACTCGGGAATACCGAATCGACAAACAATGCGGTTGCAGATGAAGTCTGCCACGACTTTTTAAGTTACTGCTCTGTAAGATGCTGTTTCAACCCATTTGGTAAAATAGTCAATTGCTACCAGGATAAACCTGTGTCCGTTGGAAGCGGCCAGCTCGATTGGTCCAATAACGTCCATTCCCCAGGCGATGAACGGCCACGGTGAGCTTGTTATGTTGAGCTTTCTTGGAGGTACCTTTATCATGTCTACATGTATCTGATAGCGATGGCATTTTCGGACATACTGGATGTAGTCTGTTTCCATAGTCATCCAAAAGTAGCAAGCCCGGAGTATCTTCTTTGCTAAAATAAAACCGTTCATATGTGGACGACATGTCCCAGCACGAATTTCCTCTAGTAGCTTGGATGCTTCTTTTGTGTCGACACATCTTAATAGTCCCAAATCAGGAGTCCTCCTATACAGGATTCCTCCGCTGTGAAAGAAGTTGTTGGACAATCTCCGAAGCGTGTGTTTTTTAGTATGATTGGCAAGCTCCGGGTACTATCCTTTTGCCAAATATTCCTTGATATCATGAAACCAAGGCTTTCCGTCTGCTTCCTCTTCAACATGGGCATATTAAGCTGGCTGATTATGGATTTTCACTGGAATGGGATCAATGAAATTTTTGTCTAGATGCTGCATCATAGATGATAGGGTAGGCAATGCATCGGCGAACTCAATCTGGATTGTAGGAACATGTTAGAATTCCATCTTCGTGACCCTGTTTCTCAATTCATGTACATGATGCAGATATGGGAGTATCTTGGAGTTCTTGGTTGCCCATTCTTCTCTTACCCAATGTATAAGTAAGTCTGAATCTCCAATCACTATCAGCTCTTGCACGTTCATGTCAATGGCCATTTTGAGCCCTAGGATGCAGGCTTCATACTCGGCCATATTGTTAGTGCAGGGGAACCTGAGTTTGGTAGACACTGGATTATGCTGGCCAATTTCTGATATTAAGACTGCTCCTATGCCAACTCCTTTGAAGTTTGCTGCTCAATCGAAGAACATTCTCCAATCGTCATAGGGTTCAGTAATGTTTTCTCCTATGAATGATACCTGTTCATCAGGAAAATACATTTTCAAGGGTTCGTATTCTCCATCCACGGGGTTTTCAACAAGGTGATTTGCCAATGCCTGTTACTTGACCGCTTTCTAAGTCACATAAACAATTTCGAATTCACTCAATAGGATTTGGCTTTTGGCCAGCTTGCCAATGCTCATGGGATTCTAAAAGATGTACTTCAAAGGATCCATCATTAATATGAGATACGTGGTATAGGCACAAAAGTAATGTCTTAGATTTTTAGCTACCCAAGTCTAAGCATAGTAGGTGCGTTCTAATAGAGAATATTGGGCTTTGTTTGGGGTGAACTTCGTGCTGAGATAATAAATGGCTTGTTCCTTTCTCCCCGTTTCATCGTGTTGCCCCAGAACGTAGTTGATAGCTCCATCTAACACTGCAGGGTAGAGTAATTAGGGTCTACCTAGCTCGGGCGAAACTAAGATTGGTGGTGTTGACAGGTATTCCTTGATTTTGTCGAAGGTCTTTTGGCGGTCATTGGTCCATTTGGTAGAGGCGTCCTTCTTCAACATTTTAAAGATAGGTTCACAGATAACTATAGATTGTGCTATTAATTGGATGATATAGTTCAGTCTTCCCAAGAAACTCATAACATCTTTCTTGTTCTTTAGCGGTGGTAGTTGTTGAATGGATTCGACCTTTGATGTATTCAGTTCTATTCCTCGGTGGCTCACAATAATCTCAAGCAAATTCCTAGCAGGAACCCCAAATGTACACTTTGCAGGGTTTAGCTTCAGGTTGTATCTTTGAAATCTATTGAAGAACTTCTTCAGATATTCTATGTGGTCAGTGGCCTTCTTGGATTTGATGATAGCATCATCCACATATACCTCTATTTCCTTATGTATCATATCATGGAAAATGGTAGGCATGGCCCTCATGTAGGTGGCCCGTGCATTCTTAAGGCAGAATGGCATCATCTTGTAACAATACACTCCCTACAGCATAATGAAAGCGATTTTCTCAGCATATTCCTCATCCATCCAGATCTGATGATAACCAGCGAAGCAATCTACGAATGACTGTATCTCATGCTTGGCGAAATTGTCAATCAGGATGTGCATATTCGACAAAAGGAAGTCATCTATTAGACTGGCCCGGTTGAGATCCCGGTAGTCGACACAGACTCTAACCTTTCCATCCTTCTTTGGTACTGGCACAATGTTGGCTAACCATGTCGGGTACCCAACCACCTTGAGAACCTTAGCTTTGATCTACTTGGTGACTGCTTCCTTGATTTTTTGGCTCATATCAGGTTTGAACTTTCTGAGCTTTTGCTTTACTAGAGGACATATTGGATCGGTTCGCATATTGTGAGCCACAATAGACATACTCAGACTGGTCATGTCATCATACGACCAAGCGAATATGTCCTCATACTCCTTTAGAAACTCTATGAATTCTTTCTTCTATGATGGCGATAGGTGAAGGCTGATTCGTGTTTCCATGACGTTTTTTGTATCTCCCAGGTTAACAATTTCGGTTTCGTCCAGGTTGGACTTAGGTTTGTTCTCAAAGTTCTCAACTTCTTTGACAATCTCTTCAGGTATGTCCTCTTTTTTTGAATCAATGTCCGTTTGTTGCGTTGTTTCATTGCATGTCACAGTCATTGGTTCATCAAGATAAGTAATAGTAATGCTGTATTGGTAAAGTAAGGAGGAAAATAATAGAAATAATTATTAATTCATAAGAAAAATCAAACATGATTTTGATAAATTAAATAATTCTCTTGAACAATGAAGATCTTATTGCAGAAATTGAAAAAATATAGAAAGAAAATCATTTCATAAATAAAATAGTGAATAGTTCTTGTTTTAGCCTTGCTACCCCAAGGCTCGTATGGTTGGTTGTCCTGATGGTCCAATTATTGAGATGTTCCCCTCTGCTTATAGCTTGTATGGAAGTTCCTTCCTCCTTCTCCTCCTCGAGAATAACACAACAGTCCATATCATTATCCTCTAAAAACAAGTTTTTCACTACCGCGAGTGCTTCTTCTTCATCTGTCCCATAAATGATGTTGACCTGTTGGAAAGTCTGCTCCATATGCGATATTGGTTGCTCTAACAGGTAGTAAGTACCGCGCCATGGTGGCAACAAATTATTGAACTCTTCCAGGTGTATTCATATCCTAAAATGAAGGTAGTGCCATGTTTCTTGAGTTTTATAAGTTTAGAGATCCTTTGGAGGTTCTTGTCGAGTACTTTGCCAGGTTGGTACCCACTCCAATTCAATCTACTCTCGATCTTATCATCCCACCATTTGTCTTTGTTGACAACATTGACCTGCTCGATGTGATGCTAAGTTTGTCCACCAAGCTTTCTTCTTCTCCCGATTGCCAGAATGGTATGGCGATTATATATAGGGTTGCTGTCGTCACCGTGAATGATCACTTCCTGGTGATTACATTCAAACTTTACTTCCTGATGCAATGTTTATGCTACGGCTCCAGCAGCATGAATCCATGGTCGTCCTAGCAGCAAGTTGTATGACGCTGGTACATCTATTACTTGAAAATCGACCTCGAACCAGGTTGGTCCCATCTGCAGACATAGACTAATTTCACCAATGGTGGACCTCTAAACACCATCTAAAACTTTCACCTTGATTGCTCTATTCTTTATCTCATGTAGCCCTTTTCCCAACTTCTTGAGTGTTACCAATAGATATATGTTAAGGCTGGAACCTCCATCGATTAGGATTCTGGTGATGAAATGGTCTTCACATTGTACGGTGATGTGTAGTGCTTTGTTGTGACCTAGCCTTTTAGGCGGCAACTCGTCCTCATAAAAGGTGATCTTATCGCTTTCCAGCACTTGTCCCACCATATTAGGCATTTCCCCACCAGTGATGTTACTTGGTACGTACGCTTCACTCAGCACCTTCAATAGAGCGTTATTGTGTGTCTTGGAATTCTGCAAAAATGAGAGGATGGTTATTTGTGCTGGCATCTTGTTTAACTGGTCGACGACCGAATATTCCTTGGCTTGCATTTTCCTCCAAAGGTTGTCCGGACCTGTCTCAATGAGGAGTGGCTGATTGGAGGCCTGCTTGCTTGATTCAGCTAGATGTTGAGGGGTATAAACTCTACTAGTTCTTGTCATACCCTGTGCTACGATAGTGTCTTCAATTCTGACCTTACCTTTCCTTCTTTCCTTTGGTATATAATCCCAGGGTACGACATTTATGTAGAATGGCAGCATGGTGGACATCGCCACTGGGATCGTCACAGCTATCTTCACTTCGAATGGAATATGTTCCTTGGGTGGCAAGACTACAACCTCAATTGGTGCTGGTGCCTTTGCTGATGGTGCTACTTCAAACTCAAGAGGTATAGACACATCTACCTCAGTTTTCTCAGACGGTTGGATCTGGACTATGATCGGATTGAGAGTAATTGCTGGTTTCTTTGGGTCATCACCTTCTACGATCAACCCGATAGATACTTCGGGATTCTAATCATCCTCTACTTCAATCATGTGGATACCCCTACCCTTATGGTCCGAAAAAGGTGTTCTTACGGACGTTCGGAGTGGCTTCCTTTGCTACAATGACTTTGTTATCAATCAAAGACTGTATCTTGTCTTTTAAGGAGTGACATTCATCGATGGTGTGTCCTTTCATGCCGGAGTGGTATGCATAGGACTTGTTTGGGTTAACCCACTGGGAAGGGTTATCAGGGGTTGTAGCAGGGACGGGGGTGACATAACCGGCGGCTATGAGTCTCTCGTACAGCTGGTCGATGGGCTCGGCGATGGCTATATATTATTTTGGAGGCCTTCGATCAAAATTAGGCCGGGGCGTAGGGAAATTTTAGCGTGCAGGGGGTGATTGATAATGGGATGGTTGGGAATTGTAAGTTTAGTATACATGAGCCGGTTGGGAGTATCTAGGTTAGGTAGGTTGATATGTAGAAGGTTGAGACGGCTGATAAGTCGGTGGTGGAGCTTGGTTGGAGGGTGCTTGGTAATTTGGGGTTGGCTGGTATATGAGTGGAGGTATTGGATAGGCTTGGTATTTAAGGGGATACTTGGTATTATGTGCAACCATCACGGCCCCTACGTCCCTCTTCTTAGACACACCACCAAACTGCAAGGCGTTATTTGTAGCTTGCAAGGCCTCGAAGTTGGTAACCGTACAGCTCTTAATACCTTCTTCAATTTGTTCCCTAAGTTTGATAATGTCGGAAAACTTATAGTTCTCAATCATCATCAATCGTTCATAGTATTGCGGGTCCTGAGCCAGGACAAAGAATTTGTTCATTTGTTCTTCTTCTAAGGTAGGTCTGACCTTAGCACCTTCAGACCTCCATTGAGTAGCATACTCGCGAAATGTCTCCATGGGCTTCTTCTTTCGATTCTAGATATAGAACACGTCTAGCGCGTTCTCTGTATTAAACCTGAACCTATCCATAAAGTCAGATGTCATACCTACCCAGCTCGACCACTTCTTAGGATCTTGACTAATGTACCAAGATAGCACATCTCCATTCAGACTCCTAATGAATAGCTTCATGTGGATCCTTTCATCTTTTCCTACACCGGCCAGCTTGTCGCAGTATGTCCTTAAATGGACCCTTGGATCACCTGTACCATCAAACATTTTGAACTTAGGAGGTTTGTACCCCTCAGGCAGTTCGACATCATTATATGCAGAGGTCTTCATAGTTCAACCCTTCAATCTCTTTACTTCCTTCGACGCCCTGAATTTGGCTGGTTAGTTTCTTAAGTTCCTCAACCAAGTTTTTGACGAGCATATCCTTTTTATCAGACTCAAGTGTGCAAGATATAGGTTGGTTGGAGTGTAGCATGGTCTCCACATAGATGGAATTGTTATAGTGGCCTAGTGTGTGGCGTGGAAATGGTCATTTGTGGAGTTTTGAGGTTTTAGGATGAGTAGTAGAGCGTTGTTTGGGGTATGACAAGTGTTACATTGGTTCTTTGGGTGAGCAGTGGGATGATTTTGTTGTTTTGGGATATTTTGAGGAGGTTTGAGGTTTTGAACATTAGGGAAGTTGGTGTCCGGGGTGCTAAGGGAGAATGATAGGTTGGCCAAATTTCGAACCTGATCGAGCTCTTCCTGGAACTTCAACAATTCTGTTCAAGTTGTGAAACATTTTAGTTGGGAAGCCGAATACGATGGCCATTAGTGGGATCTACCCATTCTGCTGTGTTTTCTTTTCTGATGTTGTTCAAATCTTCCATCATGTTTTGTTCTTGTTCTTAACATGACTAAGAGGAGGATTGGGTGGAGGGCCCTTGGATCTCGTGGAATAAGATGATGTTGCCAGAGTGCACGAACTAACCTTTAGGGAGGGGAATAACAAAACAAAAATAAAATAAAAAGGTAACCAACTTAGTGAGGATCATAAAAAGTATTGCAATATTTAAACACATAGTGTAGGAATGTAAAGCGTGTCCTAATTTGGAAATCTCGTTGTGCCCAAGGTAGACCTAGCGACAAGTTGATTTGGAGAACTTGGAAAGCTAAATGCCTCATTTCATTGATAAAGATAAGATGAATCCCAAATCGACATTAAATAAACCAGAAATAAAAGTTACTAATGGCCATTGGCCTTGTTACATTTTTAAAGTGAAAAAGGTAAACTCCTTTCTACTTGGTCCTAGAAGGACCTTCCCTAGATTCGGCATCGTTGGCTCCATCGAACAACTTCCCCAACTTACGAAGTCCCAGCAATAGGTATGCTCTGGCTAGATGTCCACCTTCGATCCCTTTAGCCTCTTGACAATCTTTAACCCTTTTGAGAAACTTTCTTTCCAGTTCTACTATGCCTCGTTCCAAGTATTCCAGCCTTTTGTTGGCGTTGGTAGCCATGTATTTCCATTCCTCAATCAGCTTCTGGTTGGAGTCTTGTATTTCATGATGTTCGCTATCGCACTCATGGATCCACTTACGTAGCTGGTTGTACTTGACTTGCACCTCGGCATTTTCATCTATAATCTTGTGGCCTCGAACAAATCTTGGTTGGCCCATACCATCATGATTGTCTTCCAACCAACTTGAATAGAAAGGAGTACAATCGGCATGATATCTGTCTGGATCGATGGTGCCTCTCCCCATTACGATCTTGCAATGCCACATGTGTTGGCCTTGGCACTTGTAGGGACTATCATCATTTTGGAAGTCGGCTCGAATGTGGCTCATCTTGTCGACCCTAGGTATGACTTTCTTCCTACTAGCTTGCCTCATAAATTGAAGAGGGACATAAGGGTAGGTTCCCCTGAGGCCAATTAGTATCAAGAAAGGTACATCTCTGGATCGGGTGATGAACTCCTCTGTTGGAAACCATTTGAACATCCATTGAACCTGCGCTTTAGTAAGATCATCAAATAGCTCAACCCATCTTTTAGCATTCTCAGGCTGAGCAAACATGCCGGGAATGTAATTCATTCGCTTTGGATAGTGGAAAGTGATGTGATCATCACAGTCCCTTCGCTGAATTTCTTGTCGATATTCGCCCTTTTGAAGATGCTATATGAGCCAAAGTTGAAGTAATCGATTGCATCCTTCACAGTCTTTCACTCCTTGTTGACACTTCTCTAAGGCTCGGTATATGTCTGCAATGATCACAGGTACAATGCTGAATGCCTGCCCACCAATCCCATCCATTAGGGTTTTGGTTACCATAGCTATCCTAGTATGAATTCTACCTTTCTTCATCGAAAATATGATCAGACCCAGGAAGCAAAACATGAAGACTAAAACCCTGCGATGGACGTGTCCCAAGGATGTGATGGCAAACTTGTCAGGCTAGGCACGGTAAGATTTGTTGTGACCGTACCTTTCATACATGTAGTCAAAAGAGATATATGATTCCTTCAGGCATGTCAATTATGTATTCTTCTTCAAACCCATAATTTTAAGGAAGCCCTTGCCTTTTGCGATTCCTACACTAGACCGGTCAGTCTTCCTATCTCATCCAGCAAAGGTGTCATTTTATTGTCCCTAAAGCGGAACGCATCCCTTTCTCAATCCCAAAACAATGTGCCAGCTTCTACGATCATGCTATTAGGTTGGATCTCCAGGAGGGATGGTAGATTTACCAGATATTTTCTGACGAGATTTTGGTCACCAGAGTGTAAATCTTTCCACCAGCTTAGCAATCTTGAGTGGATGTTGGTAACCATGCCAAATCTGGGGATTTCGTGCCTCATATTTCATCAAGGCAAATAAGGTTAGGCCCTTCCCCCACCAGACTCGACTATTCAATATCAACAATTAGTATAAAGCATCTAGTTCTCCAAAAATATTCACAGAATATGACGACGTCTGTTTGGGTTTTGGGAAACCTAGTGAACTTTGGACAACGCTATCTTAAAGGATCATTATATGGACAACATAACTGATCCGGCTAGGTTTGACCATGATGCATGCACAATTTGAACAGAGTAAGGTTTCTATGAGGTTTTAGACTGGTACCCTTGAGTGGACAACTCAAGGGGAAGGCTTGGAACTGTCGACTGCACCGCTGATCGACATGTTTTACCGCAAATATGGCTTTTTGAATTTAGGGGATAGTAATAAGTGTTGCTATAGTATTTGTTTGGCACGAGTGGAGTATGATGTTGATCATGATTATGCAATAATTAAAAGCATGTTAACATGTATTTTCACATTAAGAAAGCGATAAATACAGCAATTTCATAATTTAAAGCAATAAAAGAAAGAAAACAGGGGAGATATGTCAGTTTTGCTTTTAAAGAAGAAATTAAATGCTTAAAGGATAAACAAATAATTGCACATAGGGAGAGGTAAAAACTCACAAGAACAATCTGAAATGGTAAAAGCATAAAGATCCCCAGCAGAGTCGACATGCTGTTGCGCTCCCTTTTTCTCGCGAAATTGGGATTATGACATTTGGTTGGGACAACTCTTTCCTTTTGGGAAATGAGTTTTTGTAATTTTGAAGAGTCGCCACCAAAAGATTTTAAGGCATGTTAGGGCACTTATGGGGTTCAACGACAACTATGTTTGGTAACCGGATATAGGGTAAGGGCTTGAAATTATCTCGAGGGGAAGGTGTTAGTGTCACGACCCAATTCCCTTTACCTGGTCGTTATGGCGCCTCTCGTGAAGACAAGGCCAGCCAGTCTAACCCAATTCGTCCTTTAAAATAGATTTTGACACAAATATAACCCAAACATGGTTTAAGGATACCAAGTACCGGAAATATAAATATAAATGCAGAAATCCAACCCAACACAGCCCTAACCGGGGTGTCACAAGTCATGAGCAACTAAGAATTTCTGACACAAGTTTGCTAAATACGAAATGCGGCACAATAGTTTGAATGACATGGAAATAACAATATAAAGGATTCACGGGGGCTGCGGACGCCAACAGCTACCTTGTAGTCTCCAAAACACCGCCTGGACTGGAAGGATCTGTTCTCTGGAGTGGAAACCTACTCTACCTGAATCTGCACACACGATGCAGGGAGTAATGTGAGTACTCCGACCCAGTGAGTAATAAATATAAATAATGGTAGAAAGAAAGAAAACACGTAAACATACAAAACATTCTATATAGAAGGAGTAAAATCACTTAAAATAGCAAATCAGTGAAATATCATAGGAAACCACTTTTAAAACCAGTAAAACAGGTAATTTGGCAGCAAATAACCAGTAGAAATATGCCCTCGGGCACAGTATCAGTAACTCAGAACAGTATCAGCCCCTCGGGCTTAGTATCAATCATTCAGCATAGTATCAACCCCTCGGGCTCACTCTCTGAACAATATCACACAGTAACTGCAGCGGCGTGCAACCTGATCCATTTAACGTCAACGGTGCTCACTGGGGTGTGTAGACTCCGGAGGGGCTCCTACAACCCAAGCGCAATTATAACATAAGGCTTGAAAGCCTTCTCACATAATAACATAAGGCCTGAAAGCCTTCTCACATCACTCATAAGGCCTGAAAACCTACTCACATCACTCACAAGGCCTGAAAGCCTCCTCACATCACTAAACATATCCTCACATATGGCCCTCGGCCTAACTCAGTCCGAAAATCATCATAAGCCCCTCGGGCATTTGTAAAGCAGTGGTTCTCACCACAAAAATATCATTTAGAAATATCAATTAAGTTTCAAATCTATATAAAAGTGGTTGAGTTGGTAAACTCATAAATATCAACAGGACTGTGTTCAAATGCAAGTCAAAACAGTGAGGAAATAGTGATAAAAATCCCCGAAGGGTTCAAATAATTGGCACGAAGCCCAAATATGGTAATCGGCCCAAATCAGGATAATAACAAATAAGTTTCAGTCAAATACGCGGTAAAATCATCAATCGGGACGGACCAAGTCACAATCCCCAACAGTGCTCTATCTCACGCTCGCTATCTGGCGTGCAAGTCACCTCAATATAGCATTACATTGTGCAATCCGGGGTTTCAAACCCTCAGAACATCATTTATTTGTCTCTCAAATCGATCTCCAAATGCCTCGAATCTAGCCACAATAATTCGATTCAGTTAAGAAAAATTACATGAATTAATTCCATATGAAATTCTACATTTTCTATTCAAAAATCCGAAATTGCACTCAAATTTCGCCCGTGGGGCCCACATCTCAAAATCCAGCGAAACTTATAAAATCCGACAACCCATTTCGATACGAGTTCAACCATACCAAAATTATCAAATTCTGACAACAACTCGACCCTCAAATCTTCAAATTAAACCAAGAGGGTTTTCAAAATCTTCCAACTAAATTCAAAGATTTAATGGCAAAACTTATAATAGATTCGGATAATCTAACCAAAATTAAGTTAAGAACTCTTACCCTTTTGTTCTCTCCAATAATCCCTCGAAAAATTGCCTTATCCGAACTCCAAATCGTCAATAATGGAAAATGGGAACGAAGTCCCATTATCAAAACTTAACATTCTGCCCAGAATGTTTTCGGGGTACTGTTCACATGTTTTTACTGTTCATGGCTACTGTTCACGGATATTCACGACTTTTCTTTTCACTAAAAGGGCTCTAACTCTATCATATGAACTCGGAATTTGATGACTCTTGTTCCTATGAGTCACAAATAATAATACGAACCTAGCCCTTCAGTCGAAACTCAATTCAGAGCTCATTTACTCAATTCAATACCCATTTCGCTCGTTAAATAATTAACTCATGTTTCGTGTCAAAAACCTAGTCGCGACTTGATGAACTTAGACCAAACTTTCCAGATCACTCCTATAATTCATTATTTAAATTCTGGAAGTCTCGAAATCAAATTTCAATCTCTAGAACTAAAAATGGACTTTTGGATCATTACATGTTTATGCTCAAAACTGCAAAAATCTTCCAAAAATTCTTCCAAAACATATCCGAGCCTCATGCGACCCCGACCAAACATGCCAACATAATTCATAACATCATTCAAACCTGTTCCAATCATCAAAACACCTCAAACGACATCAAATTACCCAAAACTCATCGAATTGAAGCCTAAGTTTCCAAAAACTTCCGAAATACACTTTTGATCAATAACCCAACCAAACGATGTCCGAATGACCTCAAATTTTGCACACACATCCGAAATGACATAATGAAGCTACAGCAACTCTCGTAATTTCATTCCGACACCCGGATCAAAATCTCACCTATCAACCGGAATTCGCCAAAATACTAACTTCGCCAATTCAAGCCTTATTCTACACCGGACCTCCAAAATCATTTCCGATCACACTCCTAGGTCACAAATCATCTCCGAAAGCTAACCGAATTATCAGAATCCATAACTGATCCCTCTAACTCATAAGTCAACGCCCGGTTGATTTTTCCAAACTAAGCCTTCCTTAAAAAGACTAAGTGTCTAATTTCTTACCAAAACCACTCCAAATCAACTCGATCACACAAGATACGGATATTGAAGAAATAATATGCTAAAAATGGGGAAAAAAAAGCGGTAACTCATGAGACGACGGGCCAGGTCGTCACATCCTCCCCAACTTAAACAAATGTTCGTCCTCGAACATGCTCAGAGTTGTTCCAACAACCAAACAATCGATGAATAACCTTACCATGCATAAACACGGGGGTGATCCCACGTCACCCTATCTCATATAGGTCCGACAATACATTGTAACTAAAATTTCACAACACAATCTAGCCCATAAACTTAGAACCACATTTCTATTTCTGAAATCACACACAAGGTCAGAACCTCACATCTATATTCAGAATAAGCTCGTACCAGCTGTAATAACCGATACCTGCAACCTTAGGTGCAATTACATGATAGACCACATAACTCAAACGCTTGTAGTGATAACTTCTAATCATAGCAGTTGCACACAACACCCGAATATCGATAGAAAAACTCTTATCAACTAAAGTCTCATCTCAACACTTTTATATACTGCCAATGATAACTAAATCACGCGGTAAGCCATAACCATTTCCCATATCAACCATTCATGAAGCCACTTCTCCTTTGGCAAATGTTACATCAAATTTCTGAGTCGAAGCTCGATATTATCCTTCGAAATACTGAAATTAAATCCGTTTGTATACATTAATGATCCCTCTGATCTCTTCTAATCCAACACACTACTCTGGTGACATGACATATCAATACAGGCCTAAGCCACAACTCGCACAGTACGCACACCGATAAGCAACAGTCCGAGTATACTAAATTCATGAAAATGACTCAAATGAAAGAGTTGTACCACAAGTGAATTACCATACTCAAGGAGAAGTACATAATACAATGCCATACCAGTAAACCTCACTATTGCGCTATCTGGCTACCCCAGAAAGAGAAAATACCTCAAAGGAGAAAGCCGCTTTGCAAGTTCCACTAGTACCACCGCAACGATATGCTGTGATCTCGTCAATCACAGTGGAACCCATATACATGAATAGAATAATAATAACCAGCTCTTCCATTGTTCACATTGACACCAACCTCACGAGCAACTTAGTTGCCAACAACATAATCCACCTGGCACGGTCACAAACCTCCAGTCCAAGCATATCATATAGGAGAGATCCAATAAGTACACATGTATATGCTAAATGAAATAAGATTCTCATGCTGCTGGACTGGCATAAATAACACTCTATATCATAGGCATGAGCAAACTATGTTGTCACAGTTCAAACCAACACATTAACGCAAAATTAGTAATTACCAAGTTTGTTCTGGAATCTAGCATCTTGGAAATCTCAAGTATAGTCCAGATAGTTCTTAACACAATTACTAATATGAGAAACATTATACCTTTAAGCTCAATATTCCACTCTAGGCATATCATAGCCTACGTATCTTCCGAGCATGAATATTGGCTCGGTGCTTGCACATAGGTTCAAACCTCACATACATTCGTGCTCAGAGCATATAGTTATCACCATCAATTAGATCAACTAGTGCATCCAATGAGTTAGATAGAATACTTTCCTCAACATGCCACAATCCCGAAATAGTATACATTTTTTTAGAATTCCCCGTCTCCAAATTTATAGATCACCTAAATCACCGTAACTGATCACAACCTCAACACCCAAATCACTGACACGTCCCTCAAGTACGATCATCCTATGATAATTATTTCCAAAATTTTTCTACAATATATAACAAGATCGAAATATTGGTAGTCGATCAACCAAGTGAGCGTTGAAACGCCAATAAACATCTGTTTATCAGAATATAATGTTCACCCTTCTCAGGCCTTACCGAGCAGTTATAACATTTAATCAAAATATCTGAAACTGACTATTCTATCCAGAATTTATGACCTTCTCTTCAAGAATGAACTGCGACCTCGTATATGAAAATATTAAACATGCACAGCATACCACGTCTATTATGCCATCATTTTGCAAACGCAAGAATATCATTAAAATTTCTGGGATATAGGAAAATTACATTCCAAGCCGTTAGAAATCTTCTATTTGTTCCCATTTAGGAGTAGTTCATAATATACAATATGTTTCGCGCACCGGTAGAAGATATCCGGCTCGAACCAATGTAAAAACCATTAAGAAAACTTTCAAATCTGCTCGCACATAACCAAGTTATCAAAACAGAATTTCTCTGGCTTGACCAGGCCATGTAGGTTACCAACCCAAGAATACTGCCTGTCACCAATGCACATTCTCTTTGTGCCATCCTTCTTCTTCACAAATAAGACTGGTGCACCCCGATGTGACACACTAGGCCGAATGAACCCCTTTTGTAGGAGTTCCTGAAGCTGCTCTTTCAATTCCATCAGCTCCGTTGGTGCCATACCGTACGGTGGAATAGAAATGGGCTGAGTGCCCAGCACCAAATCGATACCGAAATCAATATCCCTGTCCGGTGTCATGCCCGGCAGGTTTGCAGGAAATACGTGGGGGAAAATCCCTCACAACTGTGACAGAATTGATAGTAGAAGTCTCAGATCCAACATCTCGCACAAAAGCTAGAAATGACGGAAAACCTTTCCCAACCATACGCTGGGCTTTCAAGAAAGAAATTACTCTACTTGGAATATAATCAGTCATACCACACCACTCGATCCGCGCTACACTCGGCATGGCCAAAGTAACTATCTTAGCATGACAGTCTAGAATAGCATGACACAGAGATAACCAATCCAGGCCCAATATAACATCAAAGTCCACCATGCTCAATAGCAATAGATCAAATAGGGTCTCCAGACCCTTAATAATCACAACACATGACCGGTACACACGGTCCAAAACAATAGTATCGCCCACCAGGGTAGATACATGAACAGGCAATGAAAGAAACTCCTGGGGCGTACCCAAATAATGAGCAAAATATGAGGACACATAAGAGTAGGTGGAACCAGGATCGAATAATACAGAGGCATCCCTGTGGCAGACTTGAACAATACCTGTAATAACAGCATCTAAAGCAATAGCATCTGTCCTGTCTGGAATAGCATAAAAAATGGGCCTGGCCACCGCCTGATCGACCTTAATCTCCATAAGCCATAACTGACTAACCGTGCAATCAACTTAATTAATAGAAAACTCCCCAACTTGGCTCAAATCCATAGATAAAAACTCACTCAATCAATCATAACGCATATACTCTATTGCTGTTGTAATACCATAGTGAGATTGAACTCACTCCTTCATAAGCTTGTGGAAACACAAATCACATGAAATTTTAATTGTTCTGCAATTCTTGCATTCACTAACACAACAGTTGAGCCCACTCTCTAGGCGGTTCAATTTAGATTTCAATGCATATTCTTCACTTGTAAACGAGATCTTCTAATAGACAACATAAGGATCACACCACCTTAGAACACTTCGTAGGAGATAACCCACCTGTTTTACCTCCAATTAACATTTTTGCATACCTTCCATTGTCATACACATTACACAATCACTTAATCTTCCTGAGTCTAAACTCATACCGTAACATGAAATTTACTTCACTCCAAATATGAGACATGAAAAGATTCTTCACGCGCCCATAACTCGGGGCTACACATCGAATCACAATGAAAATCAAACACTTAATAGTTCATCTATCATCCAGTAGGCCTTCCTCGTCACTTCCAAGTCATATAGATACATGTCGCAGTAGTAACATACTCATCACGTAGCTATCCAGCCGTCATTCCCATTAATAGGGATAATACCGAACATATAAATTTAAAACACTTGCTCACACAATCAGCACCTCGATGCTCATGCCATAGGCAAAGATCTGGCCTCAAGTCCTCCAGACTGGCCTAATATCAAACTCACAGAGATCATGTCTCGCCCCTCGATAGGGGAATTACAAGCCATCAAGACACATCAAATACTGAGCGCTCCTTCGCGCATACGAACACGTGGAAGGAATTGTAAGAGTTACTTTTCAAGCTGAATCAAGGACGCACGATAAGAATTTCAAGAAAGTGAAGTTCTTCCTAAAGGTTTTTGCAGCCTCTCGAGGATAAATACAGACATATCCATACCGATCCGCGAGACTCTACTAAACATGCTCATGACTCGCGAGACCTAGTAACCTAGGCTCTGATACCAACTTGTCACGACCCAATTCCCTTTACCTGATCGTGATGGCAACTCTCGTGAAGACAAGGCCAGCCAGTCTAACCCAATTCGTCCTTTAAAATAGTTATTTAACACAAATATAGTCCAAACATGGTTTAATGATACCAAGTAGGGGAAATATAAATATAAATGCGGAAATCCAACCCAACACAGCCCTAACCTGGTTGTCACAAGTCATGAGCAACTAAGAAATCCTGACACAAGTCTGCTAAATACGAAATGTGATACAATAGTTCGAATGACATGGAAATAACAATATAAAGGAGTCACGGGGGCTGCGGATGCCAACAACTACCTCGTAGTCTCCGAAACACCGCCTGGACTGGAAGGATAAGCTCTCAGGAGTGGAAACCTGCTCTGCCTGAATCTGCACACACGGTGTAGGGAGTAATGTGAGTACTCCGGCCCAATGAGTAATAAATATAAATAATGGCAGAAATCAAGAAAACACATAAAGGCACAAAGCATTCTATACAGAAGGAGTAAAATCAATTAAAATAGAAAATCAGTGAAATATCAGAGGAAATCTCTTTTAAAACTAGTAAAACAGGTAATTTGGCAGTAAATAACTAGTAGAAATCTGCCCCTCGGGCATAGTATTAGTAACTCAGAACAGTATCAGCCCCTCGGGCTTAGTATCAATCACTCAGCATAGTATCAGCCCCTCGGGCTCACTTTCAGAACAATATCATATAGTAACCGCTGCGGCGTGCAGCCCGATCCATTTAACGTCGACGACGCTCACTGGGGGTGTGCAGACTCTAGAGGTGCTCCTACAACCCAAGCGCAATAATAACATTGTCATGCCCCAACCTCGGGAGGCGCGACCGATGCTCAATCAAGGGAACCCGACTGAGCAAGCCTAACCGAACACTTTCTACCCTAACTCAATATGAATACGGACTCATGCCTTTGATTTATTTAGACGATAATACACAGTGTATACCACATTACTGGTTCATTTCGTATCATAAAAATTTACCGTTCATAAGCTAGCTTCATGGATTCTATTAGAGTTACGGCTTAAGGAGATCACAAGTTTAGGATTACAACATATACATATAGGGGACTCCCTGAAACCCGTTCATAACCTATACTAGTGTCATTGGAGCCTCTAAGGATACAACAGATAAGCATGAATATGCCAGCAACAAGGCCCCGGCTATACCTCAAAAGTGAAAAGCTGTAATAACAAAAGATACACCATATAGCCCCATGGAAGAATAAGGGGCTCACCGAGACTTCGAGTAGAAGAACGCTCCGCTACACACGGTCGGCACTGTCCGC